>CM076575.1:984121282-984289888 GCA_034641835.2 Pinus albicaulis
GGTCTAAGGTTGTCATTGATATCAATATGAGTATCAATATTCCTGTAAAGACCTAAAATCCCTAATGGAAAAACCTTGCAGTGATATCATGTAGACCTCGTATGAAGAGGTCCTTGCTCATGAGGACAAGTCCCTCTTGGTTAATAAGGATGTCATTAATGATGATGTGCTTACTCTTGATGAATAAGCTTGGAACCAACATGATTTCAACATGAAAAATCTTCTTAAGGTTCCAAGTGTCAAACATGTACCGTGTTTGGTAACCTAGAAGACTACAGATGATGATGTCATTCGATGAAGGTCTTGATGACATGGTTGGAAACTATATGATGGCATGGAGGACCATTTTTTGATGACATGGAGGACAATTTTATGACATGGAAAATGACTGGGGACATGACATGAAGGACTTGAAGAAAACTTGATGGCATATGATGACATTGTTGGTAGATCTCATTTAATGATCTAGATGGTGGTTGGAATACTCTTTGAAGCTCTCCAAATGGAAAATTATGGATTCACTATCATGATGACTTTGTTGGATACTCTCATGATGACACTCATAATAATATTATTGGTGCAAAAAATGGAGAAGCCATTAATAACCACACGTTGTCCCAAACACTTCTCATTCTATCCCAAATATTTTATGCACTAAATTTAAGGACAGTGACAAATAAAAAATAATTTTGCAACCTTAGAGGCATCCTTTCAGCATGGGACCTAGACCATATGAAATAGGATTTTTTCCTCTTTCTAATGAGCCCTTACTTGTCCCCAAACTCCAAATAGTTTTGGAGATATTTATTTTTTAAGTTAAGGAAATTAAATCTAACATTAAGCCGACCTATGCTCAAGGACACAAGTCGGCCCCCAAACAGTGACGTGCCTTTTCGGTTTAGCTTGCAAAGACCATTGTATATAAAATGTTAGACACTTCATTCTTGGCATCATTTTCGATTAGAATTCTAGAGATAATAGAGTGAGATGACAGAGAAGTAAAAGGAGGCCGAGAAGGATATATTTGGGCAAATACTTTTTGTGCTTGGGATACCTTAAACTCGAATTACAACAATGTGGTGGACTATCACAATTCTAATATATTGCAGACTTGGGATTATCAACTTGCTTTTTTTTCTCGGACTGTTGTAGACTCTATGGACAGCTTGGACTAGTTATCTTGTAAGAACTTGGACCTGAAGTAGTACACTGTCATACTGTGGTAGCTGAAGCTTACGTAGGCCTCTTTTAAGGCATGTTTTGAAGCAGACAGTGGAACCCTTTTAGGATTTTTTTCGTGGTGATTCCAAATCCATATCCAAATTGTTCTTGAAGCATGGTTTGGTGGATTTGTGGACAAGTTTTTTAAGGCCTAATTCAACCCTCTTTTGTGATAGTGCTAAAGACAACTTTCAGATCTTTGTTTGAGAATTATTTCAAGGCGTGAATGGTAGTCATAAATTTCAATTTTGGGTTGTCTTGTGGAAGCATCTTGCTGAACTTGGAGCAGCTGGTTGAGCAGAACTAAAGCAGCTCTTTAAGAACCTTTTTGTTGACTTGTAGCAAATCTTGGAGCACCTTTGATGTCACACTTTGGAGTAGCATTGTTTAAAGAAACCTATCATGTTGAAGAAGATATTTTGGAGCAACCCACTGACGTCTTTAGAGCAGACTAAAGACAATTTTTGGAGCACTCCAAAAAATAATTTGTTGAAGACACCTTACAAAAGTGTTGGGCTTATCTTATGGAGTTGTTCTGAAGGCATCTTGTGAAGATCTTGAGGATATTTTTGGAGCAGTATCATTGAAAACATTGTAGACCTTTTGAAGAAGCCCTTGAAGAGGCTTATAGCAGTGAAGTATACGGAACTCTTGGAGAGTTCTTGGGATAGCATATTAAAAACACTTTGAAGATTTATAGAAGCTTATTGAAGACATTATTGGAGACATCTTGTTGAGAACCTTTGGCTCATTGAAGGTCATGATTCAGTATTGAAGGCCTTCATGATGCAACCTTGAAGAGAAGTATTTGGGTACCATGAAGGACAGCGAAGACACCTTCATCTGAAGAGATCAAGGTTGTCATTGATGACATAATGTGGAGACTACAATGAAGACGAAGATTGACAGGGCTCGGTTAAGAATACATTGGGAGTCGTGAAGTACAACCAAATATATCTTGACAAGAGGTTGGAGCATCTAAAATACAAGGTTGGTGCCTTGGAGGATAGGGTTGGAACCATAGAGGAAAGGAGTTCTCAAGAGACCAAGTTGGAGCTTGTACCAGAGATAGGGTTGGATCCCTAGAGGTCGGAGCCTCGTGAAGTCCAAGTTGGTGCTTGGCATAGTACAAGTTGGTGCCTGGAAGGATTGAAGATTGGTGTCTTCATCTAGGGTTAGAGCTCTATACTATTGTATTGAATTTATTGTAAATAAGATATCAATAAAAGTATTTATTCTCATTGTTGATTTTGTGTTCTAATTATAAGAGATCTAAACTAGTAAAAGTAACAATTAAAAAGAAATATTGATTCACCCCCCTCTCATTATTTCCAACAATTAGAATCAGATTCAGTACCTTCACTCAAAGCCTAACAGCTTGAAGGTTGATCATTAGAACACAAATGGAAAATCCAAGGAAGAAAGTCTCCAATCCTCCTAAAGATGTGTCTTCCTCAACCATCGAAATTGAAGTCAATCAATTTGCGAACGCTCCATTGTTCAATGGAAATTTTGATATATGAAGCAAGAATGAGGAATTTCTTGAAGACTCAAGGAATTGAAGTTTGGAAATAAATGATTACTAATGACACGATGGACGAAGAATCCAAGGAGTACAATACAAGAGCAATGAAGGCAATTTTGAATGGGTTACCAAATTATGTGAAGGCCAATTTTGAAAAATGTTCATCAACAAAAGTCATATGGGACAAACTTCATGATCTTCACTCAAAAGGAGCGTTGAAAATTATCTCTAGTCAAGAAGATGATTGAAAACAAGAAAGAAGTCCAGAATCCATCAAGGAATTTGATGATAAGAGAGATGACAACAAGGCTAAAGAAGACCTAGAAGATGAAGAGAACAAAGAAGACTTTGAAGAAGATCTCCCGAATAAACTTATGGCTTCCATGCAAGAGATTAATAGTTTGAAAAGGAAAATGAGGAACTTAAGAAGAAAGCACAAGATGGTAACCAAGACAAGACAAGGAGGAAGTTGACTTTGTCAAGATTCAAGTGCAAGAAAGAGATGATGAGCTCGCCAAACTTAAAGAGGAATTTCATCAAAACAAAAGAAAGGATCATGAAGAAGTCATATCTATGACAAATCAATTGGATAAGGCAAAGAAAAGGGAAGAAAATTTGTCAATACACCTTCAAAAATGACTTGAGAGCTTGAAAAACCTTGAAGCAGAGATTGGTCAATACAAGGAAGAGGCCTCCTCTCTTAATCTTAACTAGAAGAAAAGGATGAAGAAATATTCAAACTAAAATCGGACATCAATCTTCTCAAGGCCGAAACATGCGAAGCTACAAGAATAAAAGAAGAAATGGAGACCAGTATAACAAAGGAGAATGAAGAAATATTCATATTGAAATCAAATATCATCTCCCTTAAAATCGAAGCACACGAAGCAACAAGGATGATGGAAGAAATGAAGAAGCAACTACTCATGAAAGATGAAGATTGTGGAAAATTGGTAAGAGAAATTGTCTCTCTTAAAAAGGAAGTTGACTTGTTGAATAAGAACTTGAAGAGTTCTCAAACCCTAGATGACATCCTAAGTCATCAAAGATCACCCCTTGATAAATCAGGTCTTGGCTATGCAGGTGAACCCTCAAGCAAGAATGATAATGCTTCAAACAACAAGGATGAGAGGAAGCCATGAAGAAATGATACTCCTAGTTCCAGCAAAAGCAAGAGTCAAGATGACATTAAAAGAAACCCTACTCCAAGGAGATTTACAGATGATGTCAAGAATACAAAAGGAAATGAATATCATCAAAGAATAACAAGGCAAAAAGACTTCAGAAGTACTTCAAGGAGCTCTTCATCTATCAGGTACCAAAGTATGTTTCTTGGTTATTTCTATTCTTGTACAAACTTTGGGCACATGGCAAAATATTGTAGGGCGCATCACAAAGACCAATATAATGGTCCCCTCCAATCTCCTAGAAGCAATTTTTCAAGAAGAAGTCATGATTTCTCATTCATGAACAAGATGGAGTGCTTCAATTTCCTAACATTGGACATATGGCACATGATTGTAACTTGACTTGGGTCCCTACACAAGCAAGAACCATGACAACCAAGCCAAAAAAGAAAGTTATACAAGTATGGAGAAGGAAGTAAAGTGAAAGTTTCTTGAACACTCTAGCCAACAACCCATGTTGTTGATTTGATGAATACATCCTTGATATTCCAAGTGTTTGATGATGAGACTCTGCCAAAAAGCAGATCATGCATACTATTAGGGGGAGCTTATGATTATTAATCATTATTGCAGAAGCTATTAGTGAAAGGGCCCTATAAAATCCTTGATGAGTTACACATGGACAATCATTCTTTGATAAATCATCTCTTGGGAGAAACTCTATTGAAGAATATGATCCCTTACTCATCTGGTGGACCATTGTTGAAGATGTCTTCCACTTGATCACAAGGCAAGTAATATTTCTCGAGCTATAAGAGTTTATGCAGGCAGGGGGATTTGGTTCATCACATGAAGTAATGTAAACGCATCTATCATGAACCACATTTCCAAAAGGAAGAGCACCATGACACGGGGAGCAACATTCCTATGAAGAACTACTATTGATGAAGAAAATATGATGAAAAGAAGCAGCATGAAGAAGCATGATAGGGGGAGCACTTCGTCACCCCGTTTGCCATTGATGTCAAAGGGGGAAAAAATTTTGGAAGGGTGAGAATATTGCCATCAATGACAAAGGGGGATATTTTTGGTCTAAGTTTGTCATTGATATAAATATTGTTTTAAAGACCTAAAAACCCTAATGGAAAACCCTTGCAGTGATATCATGCAGACCTCTTATAAAGAGGTCCTTTCTCTTGTGGACAAGCCCCTCTTGGTTAATAAGGATGTCATTAATGATGATGTGCTTACTCTTGATGAAGAAGCCTGGAACCAACATGATGTCAACATGGAAAATATTCCTAAGGTGCCAAGTGTCAAACATGTACCATGTTTGGTAACCTAGAAGACTACACTTGATGATGTCATTCAATGAAGGTCTTGATGAAATGGTTGGAAACTATATGATGGCATGGAGGACCATTTGATGACATGGACAATGATTGGGGACATGACATTAAGGAATTGAAGAACACTTGATGGCATATGATGACATTGTTGGTAGATCTCATTTAATGATCAAGATGGTGGTTGGAAGACTCTTTGAAGCTCTCAAAATGGAAAATTATGGATTCAATATCAGGATGATTTTGTTGGATACTCTCACGATGACACTCATAATAATATTATTTGTGCAAGAAATGAAGAAGCCATTAATAACCACACGTTGTCCCAAAAAATTCTCATTCTGTCCCAAATATTTTATGCACTAAATTTAAGGACAGTCACAAAGAAAAATAAATTGTGCAACCTTAGAGGCATCCTTTCAACATGTGACGTAGACCATCTGAAAGAGGATTTTTTCCTCTTTCTAATGAGCCCTTGCTTGGCCCGAAACTCCAAATAGTTTGGGAGATATTGATTTTTTAAGTTAAGGAAATTAACTCTAAAATTGAGCCGACCTATGCTCAAGGACACAAGTCGGCCTCCAAATAGTGACGTGCCTTTTCGGTTTAGCTTGCAAATACCATTGTATATACAATGTTAGACACTTCATTCTTGGCATCATTTTCGGTGAGAAGTTTAGAGATAATAGAGTGAGATGACAGAGAAGTAAAAGGAGGCCGAGAAGGATATATATGGGCAAATACTTTTTGTGTTTGGGATATTGCAGACTTGGAATTATCAACTTGCTTTTTTTTCTCGGACTGATGTAGACTATGTGGACAGCTTGGACTAGTCAACTTGTAAGAACTCGGACCTGAAGTAGTACACTAACATATTGTGGTAGCTGAAGCTTACTTCGGCCTCTTTTAACGCCTGTTTTGAAGCAAACGGTGGAACCCTTTTAGGACTATTTTTGTGGTGATTCCAAAGGCATATCTGAGTTGTTCTTGAAGCATGGTTTGGTGGATTTGTGGATAAGTTTGTTAAGGCCTGATTAAGCCCTCTTTTGTGACAGTGCTAAGGACAACTTTCATATCTTTATTTGAGACTTATTTCAAGGCGTGAATGGTAGTCCTGAATTGTAATTTTAGGTTGTCTTGTGGAATCATCTTTCTGAACATGGAGCAGTTGGTTGAGTAGAACTGGAGCATCCCTTTAAGAACCTTTATGTTGACTTGTAGCAAATCTTGGAGCACCTTTGATGTCACACTTTGGAGAAGCATTATTTGAAGCAACCTATCATGTTGAAGAAGATCTTTTGGAGCAACCCACTGACATCTTTAGAGCAGACTAAAGACAACGTTTGGAGCACTCCAAAAAAACATTTGTTGAAGACACCATACAACAGTGTTGGTCTTATCTTATGGAGTTGTTCTGAAGGCATCTTGTGAAGACCTTCAGGATATTTTTGGAGCAATCTCGTTGAAAACATTGTAGACCTTTTGAAGAAGCCCTTGAAGAGGCTTAGAGCAGTGAAGTATACAAAACCCTTGGATATTTCTTGGGACATCATATTAAAAACACTTTGAATATTTCTAGAAGCTTATTGAAGACATTATTGGAGACATCTTGTTGAGAACCTTTAGCTCATTGGAGGTCATGATGCAATATTGAAGGCCTTCATGATGTGACCTTGAAGAGAAGTGTTTGGATACCATGAAGGACAGCAAATACACCTTCATGTGAAGAGATCAAGGTTGTCATTGATGACATAACGTGGAGACTACAGTGAAGATGGAGATTTACAGGGCTCGGTGAAGAAGACACTGGGAGTCATGAAGTACAACCAAATATATCTTGACAAGAGGTTGAGCTCGAAAAGACAAGGTTGGTGCCTTGGAGGATAGGGTTGGAACCCTAGAGGATAGGAGTCCTCAAGAGACCAAGCTCGAGCCTATACTAGAGATAGGGTTAGAGCCCTAGAGGTCAGAGCCTCATGAAGTCCAAGTTGGTGCTTGGCATAGTACAGGTTGGTGCCTGGAAGGATTGAAGATTGGTGTCTTCATCTAGGGTTAGAGGTCTATACTATTGTATTGGATTTATTGTAAAGAAGAGATTAATAAAAGTATTTATTCTTTTTGTTCATTTTTTTCATTTTGTGTTCTGATTATAAGAGATCTAAATTGGTAAAATTAACAATTGAAAATAAATATTGATTCACCCCCCTCTCAATATTTCCAACAAGAACATGATGATGTGTGCAGAGGATGTGTGCTTGGGAAGTATGCTAAGGCAATATTACCAAGAAGCGACAGTAGAGCAGATGGCATGTTAGGACTTATACATTCATATATTTGTGGCCTGATGTCAACTAGAGCTCTAAGTGGAGCTGAATACGTCGTCTCATTTATTGATTATCATTCCAGGAAAACCTGGATCTACTTATGGAAGGTAAAGGATAAGGTATTTGACCATTTCAAGGAGTTTAAGGCTCTTGTGGAGAATGCGATAGGGAAGAAGATCAAGGTGTTTTGATCAGATAATTGTGGAGAGTATATTGATAAATACTTCACATATTTTTGTGCGAAGGAAGGCATCATAAAAGAGTGGAAAACTTCTTACAATCCACAACAGAATGGGGTAGCAAAGCGGAAAAACGGAACTATAGTTGGGGTTGTAAAAGCAATGTTATATGACCAGGATTTTCCTAAGTTTCTTTGGGTAGAGGCATGTAACACAACAGTGTATATTCAGAACGAGACTACTCATAGAGAATTGGGGAAGAAAACGCCAAAAAGGGTCTTCACAAGGAAGAAGCCAGAAGTTAGTCACTTCAGGATCTTTGGCAGCATTGTTTATTGCCATGTGTCAGATAAGAAATGCACCAAATTGGATTAGACTGCATACAAGGGGTTTCTTGTTGGGTATAGTAAAACCTCCAAGGCATACATGATATACATTCCTAGCAATAGGAAGATTGTAGTAAGACAGGACGTAAAGTTCATGGAATATCGAGCTTTCAAGAGATATCGTGAGATGCATGCAGGTGATCAAAATCATCCAATTGAAGCTTCATTAGTCCACCAGTAGGGGCAGCTAGTGGGACCTCCAATGGCACACTCACAAGGATTCAGTACAGTGCTTAGTACTTTCATTTCCTCAAGTGCAGGGGATCTAGTGAGATCTCAGGAGATGGAGCATCAGAGGCAAGACAAGGGGGAGTTGGTTGAACCTCCCACTACTAGTGGTCGAAATAGCATATAATTTCATCAGACATTGAGAGATGTGGAGGAGTTCATTGGAGCTCCTAGAATGAACAAGAGAGAGCGCAAACAGCTTGACAGTTATCAAGCATTGTTGTGTCAGGTTGCAAAACCTTCCAACTTTCAGGAAGTCGCATAGCATCAGGTGTGGGTAGATTCCATGGTAAAGGAATGCATCTCCATCATGACAAATGATGTCTAGGAGGTGGTATTGAGGCCTGAGGACAATTCAGTTGTAGGTTCTCGATGGATATACAAGATCAAGTATGTTGCAGCGTGGAGAAGTGCGAGGCTAGGTTCGTGGAAAAAGGGTATGTAAAGAAAGAAGGGATAGATTATGAGGAAACCTCTGCCCCAGTTTCCAGATACAGTTCTATTCGGTTTGTTATATCCCCGACAACTCAGATGCGATGGCAGATTCACCATATAGACGTCAAGAAAGCATTCTTGAATGGCGTGATAGAGGAAGAGGTGTACACAAAAAAACTAGATGGATTCGACACTCATGAGAGGCGCACTCATGTGTGCAGACTAAAGAAATCTCTATATGGGCTCAAGCAGGCTCCCAAGGCATGGTATGGTCGGATTAATAGTTACTTGCAACAGATGGGATTGGTCAAGAGTGACGCAAATCCAAACCTTTACTATTTTATGGTAGAGGGTGAGCCACTCATCCTAGTATTGTATGTGGATGATCTCTTCCTGACAGGGTCATCAGGGCTCATAGAGGACTGCAAGAGGAACCTGGAAATAGAGTTTGATATGAAGGATTTGGGGTTGATGCATTATTTCCTCGGATTGGAAGTGTGGAAAAAGGACGAGGAGATTTTACTTGGACAAGGAAGATATGGTACAGAAATTATAAAGAGATTCTGAATGTAGGATTGTAGACCCATGTCTACACCCATGATCACAAACTAGAAGAAAATATATGCTTCAGATGATAAGGATGTTGACCCCATCTTATATAGACAACTCATCAGTTCTCTCATGTATCTGGTCAACACCAGGCAAGATATTTTCTTTGCAGTCAATACCCTTAGTCAGTTCATGGTGGAACCAAAGAGGGTACATTGGACAGCATCGAGGCACATTTTGAGTTATGTGTGCGACACAATCGAGTATGAGTTGATATATTCCTGAGGGGATGATGTCAAACTATGTGGGTTCACAGATGTAGATTGGGCAGGCAGTTCAGTGGGCAAGAAAAGTACCTTTGGGCACTGCTTCAACATTGGATCAGGAATAGTTTCCATGTGTAGTAGGAAGCATAAGTCAGTATCACTGAGCTATGCAGAAGTAGAGTATATGGCAGCAAGAACAACTGTGTGCAAAGTTAATGGCTTTGGAAGCTATCGATAAGCTTGTTCAGTCATAGGTTCGAGGCGACCAATGTCTACTACAATAATCAGAGTTGCATCAATCTCTGTAAGAATTCAGTGTTTCATGACAGGTTGAAACACATAGATATTTGATGTCATTTTTTCAAATATTGTGTGCAGCGTGGAGAGGTCCAGCTACAGTATGTTCCCACATATGAGCAGGTTGCAGATATACTCACGAAAGCTATAGGAAGAGTTAATTTTGTCTATTTCAGAGAAAATATGGGTATGGTGGAGAACACGTTTCAGTAGCGGGGACATGTTATTTTAGATGTTTCTCAGTTGTGGTAGTTACAGTTGTATCAACAACAGTTGAGAGTTAGTTGCAGTGCAGATGCAGGGTTGGCAGCAGTATGGCAGTGTCAGCAATAGCACATATGCAGCATCAGATTTGCACAGTGGTTGGTGGGAACTAGCTAGACATCAATAGAGTGAGGGAGGGTAGTACAGAGACAGCGTTGTGGCATAGTGAGCAACACTAGAGAGAACACCTTCCTCGCTAAGCGGGAGTGTTAGTTTTTGTAGGATCGGAGGTGTTCTAGTCTCGAAACTTTATGGAGAGGCTAAAACACATGAGTTTTCCAAAACCCAAAAATCATTTCTAGAAATTCCACCTAGAAGTATTTCAATTAGATTATTAACCTATTTTTTAATATTTCCTAAGTCTAGACTTAGGAAATTTGATTAATTAATCAGAGTTAATTAAGATAAGTGTGAATCATCTAGAAACACACACGGATCGATAGGGAATTAATATGGACCCTTGATTAAGTTTTAATCTTGGTCGTTAGAGGTCCAATAGAATATTATAAGAAGTCGATGGGTAGATGGAGAACACACCAGAACACACACTTAGTGATCTAGGCAGATCGATTTCCCAGTAGCATAGTGATTTAGCATGAGGATTCGAGCTTTTATCAAGTAGTAGGTGGCAGAGGAATGAGACACTATTCTAGTGGAGGTTTCCAGTACCATAAGAGTCAAATTGAGGGAGCGCGAGTTTGTCCATAGGAATTGTGCAAAGACTACATAGGTAGCAACAACAAAGCAATTTGATCTAGCTAGAGGAGTAGTCGATTCAATAGCTAGTTGTTGATATTTTGATCAGGAGGACCAATGAATCACTTCCAGAGCTAGAGAGAAGCAAAGTTGTATATTTCAAGGGTTTCTAGAGGTAGAAGCAACAAGGCATGTACAAGCACTGTGCAGAGGCTGACGTAGAAGGAAGTGCAGGGACAATTGTCCAAAACTAATATTGTCAAAATTCTTTGTGTGCTATAATTTCTGTTTTCAGCGTTTTATTTTCCGCAACATTCCTTATGGTGAAAATTGCAGTTGTGATTTTATTCATTGTTCGTCGTAACAAATAAACTGCATAATTAAATTTACAATTTGGAGAATATTTTCAATTGTTGCAATAGATGAAATGTTCACTCTTTTCCTTGTCCTCCTTCATGTTCCAATTTTAGGTTTTGGTTCTTCAAGTATTCCTTCTCCTCTTCCCAATTTAGACCTTGTAATCATTCTGAAAAACTTGCAAATTTTGTCAAACCTTCACAAAAACTAGACTTTGATACCAAGCTTATCCAAAATTAAAAATGAAGGTTTCATGAAATTATTTGCAAGATAGTTTATGTCTTTTAGGCAATGGCTCATGATTTCAAAGCACACAAATTAAATTGAATTTTGCAGATTTTGAATAGTTAAAATGGATGACGGAGTTTACCCCTCTTGCACTACATCTTTGGGTTAAGCTTCCAATGGTGGCCTTTTTTTTATTATATGATCAAATGTTCAAATACATCAACATAAAAGGCTCAACTTGCAAAAATAACATTGTCATTGTGTCTAGAATGTACAAAAACCCTTGTGTAGGCTCTTCTTGGGCTCAAAAAGACTGAAAATTTGCAGAGATAGGCCTCCTTCAAATTGTCTGCAAATAACTCTATAAAACTAGTTCGCTCTACAAACTTGGAAAAAAATTGTTATATGGCGCATTGGTAAGAGCACTCCGTTTATAACCCAAAGGTCTCGGGTTTGATCCACATTCTCCGACGGGATTAGCGTTTTGAATTAAAATAAAAATAAAATATGTGGGTCATAGGCCACTTCCCCCTCCCGCGTTGTGGCCATGTGGCAAACATATGACTGAGGGGCACAAGCCATAGACCACGCGCCTGCATGGCCCCACTCCCGGTTGTGTGTTATTGATAAGATACGGGCCTCAAGCGCGGGAATGTTGCCACACGCCCCACCCCCTTCGCCTCCGCTTGTGATCGTGTTAACATAATATAACCTGGGTCGATGCTTAACCTCCGAGCCCTTCTCCTACACCCCCATCAGTGGTCACATTGCAACAAACAAACCGCAGGCCGAGTTGGTCAGGTGCACCCATCATTCCGCCCATCCCCCCAACCATCAAACCATACGACATTAATGTGAAAATTCCTAAATATGAAATCCTATTGCAGCAATTGGTATTAATTCTTCTAACTGATAAATTAATTATTTAGTTTATTGCTACGGAAACATCGAATTAAACAGACTGCAACTTTCACTAAATAAACTGCGAAAAAATATAATTGCGGAAACAAAGACTGAACAATATCAAATCATAGACGCATCAGATGACACAGTTGTTTTTGGACTAATGTCCCCAGAAAGACCAAGTGCGGGAAAACAGGTGCAGCAACTAAGGATTTATTTATTATGCAGTAGTAATTTCTAAATACAATCTCTGGATACCTTTCCCAACAATCCAGTTACAGAGAATATCACTGACAAAGATATTAGTGAGGTTACCTCACACTATCACTTGAAATCTCGATTGGTCAGCCCACTGAATGAGCTACCAATGACAGCCTATGCGCTTCCATTGCGCAGTCCCAACGTCAACCCTCCTGGGTACAACGTCACCCATTTTGTGGATCTATTTTCTGCCTAGGAACTTCAATTTTTGCATCCTAGTCTCACACCCCAGCTTCCAGCTTCTGCAATCGATTCCTTAAGCAAATATTTGGATTGCCTCTTGGCCTTTTTGCAGTCTCTGCATAGCCCTACGTCAGCCTCTTTGGCTCTACGCTGGCTCTGTTGCATCTCTCTCTACCTTCTCTGTGGACGATTCTCCGACCGAGAAATATTTCTCTTCGGATACTATCCCTGCCCCTCTCTACAAATAATCTCTTGATCGAAGTTTCCTTTGAGCACTGCTCACTTCAAAAATTCAATCTCTTGATCTTTCGGTGTTTCGTGTGTTTTCCAAATGACCCTTCAAGCCCTTCTTATAGTCTTCTCGTTGAAACTTCAACGGTCGAGATAAAATCTCTAATCAACGGCTAAGATGAACTTCTCACTTAATCTGCTTTTTCTAGAACATTCACACCCATATTCTATTAATTCATTTTAATTATTTTATCTTCCTAAGTTCAAACTTATGGTCATTTGAAAATAATTAATTTTTTCAATAAAATACAATATAGGTGAAATTTCCCAAAACGATTTCTGAGTTATCTGGAATACATGTGTCTAAGACTCCCTGCAAATTTTGAGGCTAAGATCACATCCAGTGCTACTAGAAATCAATACTCCCTCTCATCGAGGAATGTGCTCTAGCAATACACCGTACTGAGTATTGCTTTGATTATGCAACATCTCCCTCTGCGTTGTTGATGTCTGACACTATTACCCATCAACTCTGCGCAAACATTGCATCTGTACTACTACTAATACTGCCACTATCAACAATGCATCCGTACTGCAACTTCCTCTCAAATTTTTCATCCATGATGCTCCTAACACTGCCACTACCAACTACTACTGCACTGCAATAGGGTTGCTTACTTCAACTGAAAAACATCCAAAAATTGAAAAAGTGTTCAGTATGATGCATCTATGTACTGAAGATTTGATTGTTGCTAGCCTTGTGTTGTCCCTATGAATATGCTATGCCGTTGTTGACTATGCGTTGTTCCTCAATGCATCGCTGCCAACTTTACTCTGCGCTGATCAAGTTCTAGCGCTGCTAACTATTGCACTGTCACTTTTTCACTCCTCTGCACCAACTAGCACTCGTCCATCCTGCTACATCTGATTTGGGCTCTCGTAGCAAGGTATTGATCTGAGAGTTTGACTCCTCAAGGATCCTGCCCAATTTGTAGATCTTTGGGTCTATAGCTCCAAGTCAACCCACCTCTCTCCTGGAGGTATATGAGCTATCATGGAAAACTCCTCCTCATCGATCATGGCAGGTGCTGCTTGTGGATCATTCTTCTCGTCTTTGTCTCTCTTCTTGAAGGACACTGTGTGGAATAATGACCCATCTCACCACACCATAAGCATTTGATCTTGGAAAGGACCTTCTTCCTCCTACGCTGCTTCTGCTGCCCCTTTGATGCAAGGGCCACATTATTCTCCTCCTCCTTCGGCTTCTTCCCACTATTGTTGTTGGCCTCAAGTTGACACTTGAGTAAGTCCCTCCTCATCTCTTCTTGCTGAAGAGCAACCCACATTGACTCGCAATCCAGCAAATTCCATCTGCCTAGGATGCTCTGGACAAAGACCTGATAGTCTTCAGACACTGAGTTGAGGGCCAATCTGACCATCTCGGTGGCCTGAGGAGTTGATGCCATAGCTGACCACTGATCTCGGTTCTCTTGAAGTCTAGATAGGAACGGATCAATGCGCTCAACTTTCTTCATTTTAGTAATCTGCATCTTCTCCTCCAGATACATCTTTCGTTGCTCGAAATATCTTTGATATAGCTTCTCCAAGACCTGCCACATTTCTCTAGTTGTTGCTTTGCTATCTATGTGACATACGACATGATCCCTCACTCCATCAAGGATCAGGTGCTTTTCCTTATCCATATCCTTCTTGTATTCCTTCAGAGGATCTGCAGCTACTGGAACATCCACCACACCTTCGACAAAGAGCTTGAGATCATGCTCATCCAGTAGGAATTTGATCCTTGCCTGCCAAATCGCATAGTTGGAGGCTCCCTACAACTTGTCTTGATCTCTCAGCCCACTTGCTGCCATTTCTGGCGATTGAAAATGTGGAATCTAGATCCCTCTCTTTCTCCTATGCGCAGCATTGGACTGGCTTACGCACTCCTTGCTAGAGATGGTATGTAATATCCCCAATTAGCAATTCGGTTAATTGGAATATTAATTTTTGATAAATTTTGATGTTTCTAATGTCAAGCAAAAATAAGGTGGGTCGAGACCCACAATTAATAATTAAGGGGAAAACTGTAACCTACTCCTATAGTTCACAAGGAAAAATTGTGGCCTTAGTGGGGTCCATGTGGCCAACATTCGATTTGTAGGGCTCCCTAGGTGGCAGCGTGAGAGAGGCTCTATGGGGGCAGCGCAGTGTGTGGTTGGATGAGGGGACTGTGCAGTCCATGGTGGGCCCAAGGGAACGTTAGGGGCTCAATTGATAAAAGGAAGTGAAGGCAGCTCATTTCCTCATTCATTCATCTTCTATTTTGATTTTCATCTTGTGTCGGGTGCCAAGTCTGTCGTGTTGTTTAACACATGAGATCTTTAGGGGGAGATCTCAACCTCTACTTCAGGGGACTTCGAGTGCCCGCTCAGGAGATTAGTTCCACAATTTTTGTGAGGATTTGACGTAGCATCAGCAATAGGAGTGCGCAGTTCCTTCAGGACTGCGTAGAGGCAGTAGAGACTGCGCAGTGCAGTCTAGAGGAAGTGTCGGGAGTGTGGGAGAGAAGAGGAGTTCAGCCGGAAAATTTGGAGGGGAGGCTAGCCACCTCCTACCAGAGATTTTGAAAGCATTTTGGAGACATCTACCAGCATTTCCAGCCAGGAGTCGAATTTCCCGGAAATTGGGTGAGCCAAGACCAAGAGAGCCAATTTTTGAGGTCAAAACTAGGACGAACCCTTTCTGGGCTTTTCTGGGTTTATTGAGGAAAAGCCAAGATTAATTTGGCAGAATTTTTTGGGCAGGTTTGAGGTGTCAAACAGAGATCCTACCTCAGCCAGCAGCTCGAGGAGCTAAGGGAAAATTGGGCTAAAATTCCGAAGTCAATATCAGGCCAATTCCTTCGTAGGTTATTGTGGATTTATTTAGCAGAGTTCGTGGTTAAAGTCCTACAATTTTTTGAGCAACGTAGCAAACCCTAACATCATTTCATTGGGATCACCAGCAGCATTTTCTAGGCTAAGCAGCAGCATTTTGTAGGCTAGGCAACGCAGTCATTGAGCCATGCAAAGTAGTTTCCAGATGGAGTTTTGTTTGGGTTTGAGATGTCCTTTAGCCTGCCTTGAGCAGGCCCAGGTGCAAATATTTTCAACACCTCATTTGTAATATTTACCAGCATATTAATAAAATGGCTCAGCGATGATTTTGGCTCCAAATTTTGTGTTTTAACAGTGTTTTCCTTGTTGTTGTAATTTTTATTGTATTTTGCTTTTATCACTGTCATTTTCCCATTTGGGGATATTACAGTGGTATTAGAGCCATGATCTTGGCCAGTTGTGGAGTAACCAATTAGATCAAGGGATATTTGTGCATGTATACACAGTGACAGTTTAACCCATCGACAAAGCATGGCACAAAGGGGATTTAATTACCACAAATTATTGACCGAATTGATGAAGGCATCAGACGAGTTCTATCCTCTTCCTTATAGAATAGACACCAGAGTTGCACAGGTCGTGGGGGTGCAGCCATCTACACAGGATCATGGGGAGAAATTGGATACTCTCAGATGACGCAGGGGTCACCCGTGTTGGAGAGTTCCTTGACCGTGTCAGTTGACATCTTAGTGGAGAGAGTAGAGCCTACCCCAGTAGTGCCATCCATTGAGGTGATGACCAGGATAGTGACCGATTTTTTGGGTGTTAGCAGCACGTAGCAGATGGGAGAGATGCCAGGAGAGGTATCCCCCTTGATGAAACAAAGATGGGAGGCAGAGGTAGTGATGAGATGAGAGAAAACATACACATTGAGGAGAGAGTTCATCTAGATACATTCCAGTCAGCGTAGCATGAGGCTAATGGCACGCAGGAGGAGCACAAGGATACACCTAGTGTGACACAAGAGTCACCTCTAAGGGAGTTCCCTTTGGTAGCCCCAATGGACATATTGGAGGAGGTAGTGGAGCACACAACCATTGATGAGGCATATCGATCAATGACAGAGCTTTAGAACAACAACCATCTACAATTGACCGATGATCACGACTTGCATGTTGGGTTATCTGAGCAATGGGAGGCTCATGTTGAGTCCATGGTGGAGGAGGATGTGCAACCTTCCATTGGGCTATCCATTGATGAGGGGCAATAGAGAGGCCATGTGTTGGGTTTCCAGTGCAGATCACCCCAGAGGCACACTAGCAGGGACTACAACATTATTAGCCCACCCTCACACATTGAATTGAGGGAGGCAGAGTTGTCTAGACGTACCCGAGGGGATGGCTAGGTTAGCAGGAATGAGCAACATGAGCTGAGCATGGAACCACACCAGCTTGGAGGGCTTGTTCCTTCCACAAAGGATTGCACATTCGATCCCTCCTTTGGGATTGGATGGCAAGAGGTACGGAGTTGGTACCCCATGGAGCAGGTTAGGCAATTGGATACATCCATGGCCACATTTCGGCAAAGTCCATGGATTACCAGAGGGACACGAAGGCCAGATTGTTGTTGGGATCCAGGTGGGATTTCCCATCACATCTTAGAGTTAGAAGGTGGTGGTAGTAGTTGCGTAATGGACCTAATGTATGGGTGCACACACATTTCTAGATATCTATCAAAGCCTTAGACAACCCTAGTGACATGATGGTTCGACCGAGGGGGGTTATACTTTTCATGAGTTATCTCAACATATTGACTGTGCGTGGGGTCACAAGGTGATTAGCCAACTTTGGCAGGAGTTGGTAGGAGGAGGTGGCATCGGCAGGCCACTAGACAAGGCATTACATAGAGACGGTGCTCTCTCATCAGTATATGGGACACTTGAGCTATGGAGGATAGGCGCAATGGTTTCATTTTCGTTGGCATGTGAGGATTGAGGTCGCTTCGATCCTTTAGATAAAATGGGGAGATGTAGCCCACATCATGGAGATGCATGGGTGTGTATTGTAGTAATATCGCGTTGGGGAGTAGGAGTGCCTCACATCGCATTGGGTACATGTGGGGAGTGACAGGTATAGTGACACAGGAGGGATACATGACGAGACAGGATGTTATAGCCGTAGCCGAGGGTATTCGGTGGTGTACAGGGACAAGTTGTAGCATAAAGTGGCATGTCGAGGAATGCGGAGACACTTGGTGGTATGCAGTGACACATGATACGACGCAGCAGGCTCTTGGAGCGTTGCCTCCAAGGGGACTTATGGACGGGGGCATTAGGATTAACATGGGATGCATCTCACCTAGGATCAATGAGGATCTTGTTGAGCATCTGGAGACACCACGTTTGGCATAGACAGGGCTACGAGGGTGTTATCAGCAGAACCGAGGCAAAGAAAGTGTCGTTCGAAGGATTACTCTTGAGCATTCAGGTAGAATCTTGATCATACCCTTTGGGACATACCCACCCATCATCCTCCAGTGTTGCTTATGGTCGCAGAGTGTTTGGTTGGTGCCCCTTGACACTCTCCATTCAGGCAGAAGGGCATGGGAGACTCACCCTAGGCAGTTGGATGAGAAACCGTGTTTCTTGAGCCAGGAGGAGACTCTCCAATTGAGACACTTGGTAGGTGCACGAGTTGACAGGTACAGGCTTAGGGATGGCGTGGTTGATTGCCAATGTAGCATATGTTCCACCCATGGGCTCACATTTAAGGGACGGTGGATGGTAGACTTCAACTACAAGAAGATACCCAGACTCCGAGCAGTGTCTAGGTGTATCATCAGGAGTTGGGATAGTGGATTTCACTATGTGGTCTGGCAGGAGCAGGGCAGGTACGCATGCATGAGACAGACTCCTGATACTTGGGGTCCACCTAGGGGATACAAACAAGGGTCAAAGATGAGGGCCATATGGGTTCTAACACATAGCAGCGCTACGTAGCGGCATCCCGTGAGGAGTGGGAGTTGTGAGCTCCTAGTATGGTTGGGGGATCCAGGGATCTATTGGTCAGGCGGATCACTCCACTTTGTGATGAGCAAGGACATGGCAGAGGATGATCTAGTCCTCCTTGGGCTTCACACGTCAGGGAGCACTAAGACCTCCACTGCATGGCGAGGCAAACTTATCAGGTTGTTGCTCAGGGTCATGATTGGCAGTGGAGGGGTACATATCATCATGGAGATGCCCGGGCAAGATGAGTTTGGCCTTCACAGATTTTTCGCTACAAGGCCCCAAGAGAGAGGGATACAGTCTGTGCATGATGGGGAGTATCTCATAGTCAGAGTGGCGCAGCGTCAGCATGGTGCCACCTCTCCAAGATTAGCAGGGGACCCGAGCATTACAGCTCTACACAGCTCAATAACCTTTAGGGATGAGTTGTATACTACATGGGAAGATCATGTAGATATTCCATTGGGCTTTAGCGAGTCACTGATGGAGTGGGGGACTTCATTAGCATGGAAGGTTGGTCAGTGGGATGATAGCAGGAGGGGCTCGTGTCAGCGAGACGTTATCTCTGGAGGGATTAGGTGGTATCATCGAGGGTTTACTCTTAGAGTGCATGGGATGGACTTCTCGGCAGGGAAACTTCATGAGGAGTTGGGCATAGTGCCATATTTTCCTACTCACTGATGGTGTTCAGAGGGCTTTTTCTACTTGTTCCTGACAGGATGGTGAGTGGAGCAGGGGGAGCTTCATGTTGGACAGGATGGCTTGGGATCCAGGTATTGAAGGATCCCTTCATATCAAGGAGATGCAGAGGTCAAGGATGATTCAGTGGCGCATCTGGGACCCTGGTACATTTTTGCAGTGACAGTAGGGAGCATCAGCTAGAGAGGATGCTTGTTCAGGCATTGCTTGAGGACAGGCAATTTTTGGCGAGGAGGGTTGTGATATCCCCAATTAGAAATTCTACTAATTGGAATATTATTTTTTGATAAATTTTGATGTTTCTAATGTCAAGCGTAAATAAGGTAGGCCGGGACCCACAATTAATAATTAAGGGAAAAACTATAGCCTACTCCCATAGTTCACAAGGAAAAATTGTTGCCTTAGTGGAGTCCATGTGGCCAACATTCGATTTGGAGGCAACTCCCTAGGTGGCAACGTGGGAGAGGCTCTATGAGGGCAGCGCAATGAGTGGCTGGATGAGGGGACTGCGCAGTCCATGGTGGGCCCAAGGGAATATTGGGGGCTCAATTGATAAAAGGAAGTGAAGGCAGCTCGTTTCCTCATTCATTCATCTTCTATTTTGATTGTCATCTTGACATAGCACGCTTGTGTCGGGTGCCAAGTTTGTCGTGTTATTTAGCACACGAGATCTTCAGGTGGAGATATCAACTTCTACCTCAGGGGACTTCGAATGCCTGCTCAGGAGAGTAGTTCCGCAATTGTGGTGAGGATTTGACATAGCAACAACAACAAGAGTGTGTAGTCCCTTCAGGACTGTGTAGAGGCAGCAGAGACTGTGCAGTGATTACGTAATGCAGTCTAGAGGAAGTGTCGTGAGTGTGGGAGAAAAGAGGAGTTCAACTAGAATATTTGGAGAGTATCCACCTCCTACCAGGGATTTTGGCAGCATTTTGGAGACATCTACTAGCATTTCCAGCCAGGAGTCGAATTTCCTAGTAGTTGGGTGAGCCAAGCCCAAGAGGGCCAATTTCTGAGGTCAAAACTAGGAAAACCGGTTTATGGGTTTTTCTGGGTTTATTGAGGAGAAGCCAAGATAAATTTGGAAGAATTTTTTGGGCATGTTTGGGGTGTCAAATAGAGATTCTAACTCAGCCAGCAGCTAGAGGAGCTAAGGGAAAATTGGGCTAAAATTTTGAAGTCAATATCAGGCCAATTCCTTCGTGGTTATTGTGGGTTTCTTGAACAGAGTCTGCGCTTAAAATCCCAAAATTCTCTGAGCAACATAGCAAGCCCTAGCAGCATTTCATTGGGACCAGCAACAGCATTTTTTGGGCTAGGCAGCGCAGTCATTAGGTTTCTAGCAAGAGTTTTGTTTGGGTTTGAGCTGTCCTTCAGCCTGCCTTTAGCAGGCCCAGGTGCAATCTTTTCAGCACCTCATTTGTACTCTTTCTCGTCATATTAATAAAATGGCTCAGCAATGATTTTGGCTCCAAATTTTGTGTTTTAATGGTGTTTTCCTTATTGCTGTAATTTTTAGTCTTTTGCTTGTATTACTGTCATTTTCCCATTTGGGGATAGTACATGGTAGATCTGCCACCCAAAACTGTTGCGTAGCTCTCGAAAAATAGAATTCCCTAGCTAGGAATTCCCTGAGGAAGAAAATATCCTCAAAGTGTCTCTAGGTCTCTCTTCTGACTCTTTTTCACCCACAATCACTGCTCCACAGAAAATGAGTCCCTCTGACTCCTTATCTGCGTTGATCTGTTGCGTTGTTCCCTCTGCCTCTACGAAACTACAATCTGAAAAAACTTTCCTCTCTGTCAACTCACTTAGAGAGATATTTTCCTTGCTAGTTTTGGCCTTCCTGGCTTGGGCTACGCAATCTGCTGGGAGATCAATCTGTTGGTTACGCAACTCTTTGATCCCAGCTGCACCAACGCTGGATCAACGGATTCGTTCTTCTATTCCTCCTGCACTCAGTTATACAAGCTCTAATACCATGTGAAAATTCCTAGATACGTAATCCTATTGCAGCAACTAGGATTAATTCTTCTAACTGATAAATTAATTATTCAGTGTATTGCTACGGCAACATTGAATTAAACACACTACAACCTTCACGAAATAAAATACAAGTGCGGAAACAAAAACTGAACAAGATCAAATCATAAACACATCAGACACAGTTGTTTTTGGACTAATGCCCCCGAAAAAACCCAATGCAAGAAAACCAGTGCAACAACTGAGGGTTTATTTATTATGCAGTAGTAATTTCTTAAAGCCTTTCCCGGCAATTAGTTACAAAGAATATCACTGACAAAGAGATTAGTGAGGTTACCTCACACTATCACTAGAAATCCCAGCGGATCGAACACTGAATGAGTTGCCCTTGACAGCCTCCGCGCAGTCCCAACATCAACCCTCCTAGGTACAGCGTCACTCCTTCTGTGGATCGATTTGCTGCCTAGGAACTTCGGTTTCTGCCAACCGGTCTCACACCCTGGCTTCCGAGTTTTGCAATCGATTCCTTCAGCAAATTTCAGGATTCCTTCTTGGACTCTGCGTAGCCCTACGTGGCTCTGTGCTAAATCTGTTGGATCTCTCTCTGCCTTCTCTACTGATGATTCTACGACCTAGAAATATTTCTCTTCAGATACTATCTCTGCCCCTCTCTGCAAAGAACCTCTTGATCGAAGTTTCCTCTGAGCACTGCTCACTTCGGAAATTCAATCTTTTGTGTGTTTTCCAAATGACCCTTCAAGCCCTTCTTATACTCTTCTTGTTGAATCTTCAATGACTAAGATTAACTTTTGACTTGATCTGCTTTTTCTAGAACATTCACACCCGTATTGTATTAATTCACTTTAATTATTTTA
Source organism: Pinus albicaulis (assembly GCA_034641835.2). NCBI lineage: Eukaryota > Viridiplantae > Streptophyta > Pinopsida > Pinales > Pinaceae > Pinus > Pinus albicaulis. Next base: position 984,143,732 of record CM076575.1, read on the forward strand.
TTTTCCTAAGTTTAGAATTAGGGTCCTTTAAATTAATTAACTTTTTCAATAAAATGCAATCTGGGTGGAATTTCCCAAAACGATTACTGGGTTTTTTGGAATACATGTGTCTAAGCCTCCCTGCAAATTTGAGACTTAGAGCACATCCGATGCTACCAGAAATCAACAACTAAATAGAAAATCACCACCCACATATAATGAAAGCCACTCGTGACCTAACAGTTAGGCAGTCTGTTGGTATGTTAGAGGTCAGCAGTTTGATTCCGCCGAAGGCTTGCCGATCCGTTGAAAAAAAATTGGCGCCAAAACCAAGGGCACTTGGCAGCCTCTCATAGGGCCACATGGCACCCTCTGGTTGGCCCACATGGTGAACTATGATTAGTCCAACACATCAACTGTACACCCATTCATTGTGCGCCACGTGCCCTCAAGCCATAGTTCCACCTACCATCCGTATAGCCCAGTCAATTGATGACATCAGCATGATGTCATTGTACAAACTGCCATGTGGCATCCATACACTACATAGTCAACCTTGCAAGTTGACTTTTTAATTGTTTTCCAAAAACTGTAGAACACGATAACTTCCTCATATGGTGTCAGAATGAGGTGATTCAAGCGTCGTTGGAATCAAAATGACGAGATCTACAATTTGGCGCCGATTGCGAGAGATTTTGAACACTTAAATTTTTAGCATATTTTGTATCCCCTAGCTCAAATATGGACTAGGTTGATGACCCCCATAACAAGCTATAAGATATAGCACTATGGGTGTTTATGTATCTAAGGATGTGCCATCAAGATAGGTTGTATCAATTCACACTTGGGTGTGAGATGGGTGTAACCTGTTCCACATTGTGCATGCACCACACCTCTATCAACATTGTGAATGCACAAGTGTGGTGCATGCACAAAGCAAAGCAAGGTGCATCCCTTGTCATCCCTAGCTTTCTAAAACAAAAAATGTTACAAGGGTTGTTGGCCTACATAACAAGGATGTACCTTTTAAGAGGACTATGACCCTCCTCCTTATGTAGGTTATTAATCCACACCACACAAATTCATGTTACATGGGTCAATGGCACCTTTGATAGGATATATTACAAAGATTTGGGGATGTTCTCATAACTAGGGATGCACCCTCATACTACGATGCATCATCCCATAGTTCGATAGAAGAGGGATGCACCCTCATGCTAGGGTACATTGTCCCATAGTTGGGTACAAGAGAGATGCACCCTAATTTACATTGTGCGCACCCCACACTTGGTACATGCATGTTGGCATCATTGTCTAAGAATAAAGGAAAACAAACTATAAAAAATGTAAAAACAAAGGAGATGGTAAAATTTGAAGAGGAGTGACTCCTACCTATTATCCATGAGATTGGTATAGGTCTCCATTGATCCTTAAGATCCCCATTTTGCTTACAACATCAAGTAGTTCTTGACCTTTGTAACAATTATCTAACATAGGTAAGGGAATGTGAAAAGATGCACAATTTAGGGTTGTACAAACATTGTGTAAGGGGAAATCCAATGGCAATGGAATCAAATTATCCCATAGTTGGGTACAAGAGAGATGCACCCTGATCTACATTGTGCACACCCCACACTTGGTACATGCATGTTGGGTACATTGTCTAAGAATGAAGGAAAACAAACTATAAAAATGTAAAAACAAAGGAGATGGTAAAATTGGAAGAGTGACTCCTACCTATGATCCATGAGATTGGTATAGGTCTCCATTGATCCTTAAGATGGGGTAAAATTGGAAGAGGAATGACTCCTACCTATGATCCATGAGATTGGTATAGGTCTCCATTGATCCTTAAGCTCCCCATCTTGCTTACAACATCAAGTAGTTCTTGACCTTTGTAACAATTATCTAACATAGGTAAGGGAATGTGAAATGATACACAATTTAGGGTTGTACAAACATTGTGTAAGGGGAAATCCAATGACAATGGAATCAAATTGTTAGTGGTGACATCTTGCGTGGAGAGACAGCTTTGAAAACAAAAAGGTTTTTATCCAAACCCTAATCCACTGGAATTCGACAAATTTATAAAAATTCAAATCCACTTTAAATACCAAGGATATGGTCCATCAACATATGCATGGAACTCATGCAAAAGTTGAAGGATATCCAATGATAATGATGCTTCGAAACTATAAATTTGAATGTCACTCCCTTTCAACACTTCTTCACTGTATTATGATTTTTTATTTTCAAATCATATGGATAAATAAATTGCCTGACACTTTGAATAAGAGATGAAAAGGACCATTGAAAGGGAAATTATATTAGAGAAAAATGAAAACCATCCACGACACTGAAGTTTATATTTATTTATCACTTGACACAACACGCTGTAATTATATCACATCGATAGTTCATTGTACTTGAGCTAGAATAAGCACCCGGTCACCAAATGTCCAAAGTATAGGACAAAAATGGAAAATGAAATTCACATGTTACACTTATCCCTTACAGAATATCTCAAAAGCGAAAGCCAACCCAAATCTTCCATGAGGATATTTAGTTCATTACTATCAATTTTATAAGAGATGGTGATCAAATGCTAATGAATCTCCAGTTTTTTTATATCAATGCAATGCATGCAGGATGCAATTATTACCAAACATTGGAAGTTAGAGCAATATATGAGGAACATGGTGCTAGCAAACACACTGTTAAGCGCCATGAAATGCCGAATAACCTACAAGCTTGATGTATAAATGCTTGCATATTGCAGGATATCCCATAGCACAAATAAAGTATCATTAAACAATCTGTGAATACAAAATTGAAGACACTGAGAGATATCTCAGAAGACACCTGAGAAGTCCTTGCGAATGGTAAAGCCATTTCCAATCTCTAACCACTGACTGAGATTCTAAAAACTACTCTAAGAATGTAATCATACCTAGATTGCTGGGTCCATATTCCTTTAAAATGTTCCACTTGTTATCCAAGGTAAATCATGCTTTCTGAGATTCTAAAAACAGATTGGTCCAATAAACCAAATAGTTTTCAATGGACATAGGAAATAAACAGTAGCCACACCAACTATTTAATGCAATTTTTCTGCTTGGCACAACAGGATTGCTTTTTCTTTCTATTGGAGACTGATACTTTATAAGCAGGAGCCAATCTATGCCCCAGCCACAACATAAATTGACAGAAACTAGAATCTCAGAAAGCATGGTAACAAGTGGAACATTTTAAACCAGGCTATCATCTTGCCTGGGCTCGGGCTAATATCTACTTTATTCAGGGAATATGGAACCAGCAATCTAGAGTATGATTACATTCTTAGAGTAGGTAATTTCTCTTATGCAACCGAACATCTGATTTCTGGAACATTAACACTTTCTGATCCAGATAAAAATGCTTATTTTGCCTGGCTAGGAATGCGCATCCCCTTGTGGATATTACACCGCTTTCTGCCCTTATCGGGTACAATCTTGCATGTTGATCCATCTTCAAGAAGGACTCCACAATATGTATATTCATTTTCGTGTTCCTCAACTCCTTGGTTCCTTGATTCAGCGTTTGCACTGATGTTAATTTTTGATAAATTTTTCTCTTTCTGGCCTTTTTGTCCCTTATGATCAGGACACCGTTTTCTGTTTTTAAGAGGGATAGCTGTACAAATGGTTCCATCCTCTTGAAGTGCACCACATATATTTCTTCTTGTGTCGGCTATGCTTCCATTTTTAGATAATGAATGAGGGCGGTTTCTTGTGAATGTTAATGCCCCAAAAATGATCCTTGGTATTGTGTTACGTTCATTCACTTTTTCTGTATCTGCTGGCTTCTTCCCGTCAATTCTTATTCCTACTTTCTTGCCAAACAGGAGACATTTCTTTTGAACGATGAGTCTTTGTAGTGATTCAAGCATTGACTGTGAACTCAGCTTTTCTAACTTCAAAAGCACATCATGAGGGCGCCTGGCAACATTTCCACCTCTATTCCAAGCATAATCAAACACCTTCAGCAGCTGCGCTTCACATTTTTCTGCTTGGGCTTTCGTGTCCATCTGTAGACACAAACAACAATGCTCTTGAAACATGAGTTCGCTTTTACTAACTACATATAATTAGCTCCTATAATCAAAGAATGCCAGGAAAATAGAGATATTTCAGTGCGGGCATAAATTATAAGCAAGTACCCGGAATATACCTTGCTAAGGTAAACGAATGACTTAGATATTAAAGTAAACATAAACAATATTTACAAATTCAAACATTTTGATAAAAATTCCAGTCGATGATGCACCTCCAGTTGAATTATTGCAAATACCAGTGCATGCCCATTAAAAAAAGACAAAAGAGATATACCTGGACATCAAAGAGCCTCCTATTTCCTAAGTACATGAATAAAAACTTTTTATCACAGACTGATATTTCCGTCTCTAGATAGAATCTTTAATCAATTATCAAGAAAAAACGGTTTGGCAGATATATTTTTGTGTCCAGTGGTGACAGTTCCACTTATAGTAGACTAGCTCATTATGTCAAGTCTCAACTGAGATGTGATGGGTAGAGTATATATATTGTTCCACTCAGCTGAAGTTTGTCCTGATTGTTAAACAGGATGGACAGAAATCATCTAATTATATTTTGACAGATAATGAAAACCTTCGTATTTTCTCCATCTACAGCAAGCAATCTGTATTCCTCTTAAGGTGACTCGGCCTGCTCTACAAAAGTACAATAACTCAATCCACCCTAAAACTGAAGGGGATGGAGATTAGAGGTCGTCCGTTTTAAAGTTTTAAAGGTCACCGTTTTAAAGTTAATCAACATATATTAACTTTAAAACTAATATAGCATTAAAATAGGAAATCAACATCAATAAACATAAAAAATTCTATCAAGCTCTTGGACTTACAAGATGCAAGGATAGATTATCAGCTTGAGCTTTCATAACCTCTTTCATATGAGGTTATGAGCTTGAGCTATGGACTTGGTCAATGGTCATGAGGTTTGATGAGGTTCGTCAAACCTAAAAAAAATTGTTTGGTTCGCTAAATTTTGCACCTTAAGGTTGATGTTCGGTATACCTTGTGATGTAAGTCCCAATCATGTGGTCTAAATGAAAATCCTTTGTTGCCAATTTTAGCTTCTTATAGGAGAAAAGATTAACATTTCAAAATATTGAGAACATTTTTCAACCATTAATGTTGATTGTTTGGTGCTCATGGAAATATCACCAAAGCAATTCAAAGCTTCAGATATATTTCTACCAACCTGTTTAGCAAATGATAAAGGAAATTGTAGTAAATCCATAAATTTGAACCTGCACATATCTACAATGTCTAAAGATGGATTTGTGTTAGTAAGTCTACAATATATTTCTCTAGTGTGTTTTATGTTAGTTTTTGTAGCATCAGATGTGTTGTAGCCAAGAAATTTTGTAGAGGATAGAATACACGAGATCTCCAAAACCCAGAAATCATTTCTGGAAATTTCGCCTAGAAGTGTCTCAATTAGATTATTAACCGATTTTTAAATATTTCCTGAGTCTAAACTTAGGGAATATGGTTAATTAATCAGTATTAATTGAGATAAGGCAAGAATAGTCTAGAAACTCACACGGATCAACTCCAAGATGATCCTAGCCATTAAGTTTTAATCTTGGTCGTTGGTGCTCCAACACAGAATTATAAGAGGAGGTCGATGTGGTAATGGAGAAAACACTTGAGCAGTTCGATTTCTTGGCAAATCGATTTCCAGAGTAGCAACAGTCAGTTGCAGGAGAGAGAGCCAGAGTTCAAAGCAGTGAGAGATGGGCAGTGACAGTGAGGATGGAGGAAGTGATACCAAATCCAGCGAGTGCATTTGCAGATAGGCAGAGGAGCCACAGAGAAGCTAACGCAGGGACTGCACAGCAGCTTCTAGAGGCAAGTTCGATTTGCTAAGAGGGAAAGACGTCTTCAATTCCAGAGGCGAAAAAGAGTCCGAGAGTGTCGGAGAAGCTTCTTCCCAGCCAGCAAAGGGCATAACGACTTCATCAGAAACCATTCAGAGGCTTGACGTCAAACAGGCTGCGCAGTGCAACGCAGAGGGTTAAAGGGTCGAGTTTTTGAAGGTCTGTTTTGCCAGAGGTTTGCTTGTGGGGCGAGGAAAATTCCTCACTAGATTTTTTCCAATATTTTTCTCTATAGGAATGTCAAATTTTCGGCATCCAATTGTACTCAGAATTTCTCACTGTTGCATAATAATAAAACCCTCAGCTACTGCACCGGTTTTCCCGCATTGGTTTTACCGAGGACTTTTGTCCAAAAACAGTTGTGTTAATTTTTGTGTGTGTGTGTTAGCATTTCTCAGCTTCCAACGTTTTATTTTTCTACAGAATTTTATTTGTGAAAGTTGCAGTGTTTTTGTTTAGATATTTGCAATGTTTTTGTTTAGATATTTGTTGTAGCAAATAAATTGTTAAATTAATTAACAAATAGGAAAAACAATACCAATTGTTGCAATAGGATTCCAGAGTAGGAATTTTCACATGGTATCAAAGCGCAGTTGATCAACCGAAGAGCTCAGAGGTGAAAAGAAGGAATTTCACTACTCAATGTGAGCAGCAGGCCGAAATTCCCAAGGGAAGCGTAATCATTCTGCCAAGAGGCCGAGTTACTTGTGTTGACTTATGGTAGCATCGGATGTGCTCTAGCCTTGTAACTTTGTATATAGGCTAGGACACATGTATTCCATAAAACCCATAAATGGTTTTGGAAAATTCCACTTAGAGATGGTTTAATTAAAATAATTAATCGTTTTTTAATGTTTTTCTAAGTCTAAACTTAGGGAAATTGATTAATTAAAGGGTATTAATTAAACTAAATGTGAATCTTCTAGATAAAGTCATGGATCACCTCCAAGTTAATCTTAGCCCATGATTATGTTTTAATCTTAGTCGTTGAAGGTTCAAAAGAAGAATATAAGGAGGGTGAGGGGCCTATGGAAAATACATTGAGACACTTGAGCCATTGAGCACTTTCAAATTTGTGTGAGGACACACAGCTTTTGATCAAGAATCAAATCACTAGGGCAGGGTTTGCTAAGTGATTGTGATTCAGTGATCAAATCCAGAGAGGGGCAGAAGCAGAGGCTGGTCGGGAGGACCAGGAGTGCATTTCAGAGAGAGGCAGCAGTGACGCAGAGAGAGACAGTGCAGTGTTCTGAAGAAGTGACGCAAACCCTACAGGAAATCATGCAGAAACATCGCAATGTCTCTTGGAGTTAGTCCGGAGATAGCTAGAGGCTGGGATTTATGAGCCAGGAGGGCCAAGATCCAGCCTCATATTAGTTGGATCAGTTGCAGAAATGGGTGATGTAGTTCCTCAAGCTTGCCCACGCAGGCTTACGCAGTTCCAGCGTAGGCAATCACGCAGAGGCAGTGAGGGCTTCACCAGCGTTGTTTTAGATCAATCGGAGACTTGCAAAGTGAGGTGTATCTCACAATTATATTCATTGTCTAGATTTCTCTGGAGGGTTTGCCGGATGTTGGCACCCTAGTTGTACTCAAGATTCTGCTGCTTAATAATACAAACCCTCATATCTGCTGCACCGGTTTTCCCGAGTTGGATTTTTCCGGGGACTTAGTCCAAAAATAACTGTCACATGTGGATGTTTTTCATTGTATTTTGTTCAGATTGTTTCAGTGCTTAGATTTATTCGGCAACATTATTTGTGTAGATTGCTTCAGAAATCACTTTGATATTTCACTGTAATGAAATAATTATGAAACATAATAGAATAAGTAATTCAGATTTGTTGCAATAGGAATCCAGATCTAGGATTTTTCACAACCTGTGGAGATTCGATTTTTCTGAGTGAGGCACAGAAAAAATCGATCACTCCAAATCAAGTGATTCCAGAGACAAAGGGAGCAGCTCATAATTTTTCATTGGGCAGATCTCTAGCTGGACGCAAAGGGTTTTGCAACAGATTGCTAGTGCAAAACCAACGTTGGGGTGGAAGAGAGAAGAGCACACACAGAGGAAAAATTTCTCTCAGGGAACTTCTAGTCTCAAGAAGTTCGATATTTCCTTGCAAATTGGCAGTAGTTATGAGCAAATCTTCTCACTCCATAAGGGAGTGCGAGTAGCATAGCAACAGCCGAGCAGAAGGAAAGAGAGAGTTTTCGACAATTTGTTGAGATGGCCACTACAGGGCTTCGTGATTAGGACAGGTTGGATGGAGCTTCCAACTACGTCATCTGGAAGGCAAGGATGTCCTTCCTTCTGGATGAATTTGGCCTAAAAACCTACATCGATAATGTAGTGGCAGTTCCTCAAGATGCAGATCAGTTGAAAGAGTACAGAAAGGAGATGGCACGAGTGAAGCGGTTGATCCTAGATGGAGTCAGGGATCATGTAGTCTCACATATAGCTGGCAAAAGTATTTCCAAGCAGATGTGGGATGCTCTCGTCGCGCTATATCAGGGTACTTTCGAGCAACGAAAGATGTATCTCGAGGAGAAGCTAAGGCTCATCCAGATGCAGAAAGGGGAAAGCATAGACCCCTACCTTACCAAAATTCAGGAGATCCGTGACCAACTATTGGTTGTTGGGACAACGCCTCAACCTTCAGAGCTAGTGTGATTAACTCTCAACAGTGTCTCTGAGGATTGGCAAGTCTTCGTCCAAAGTATATTGGGCAAAGACACGCTACCAAGATGGGACATGGTGTGGGTTGATTTGCAGCGAGAGGAGTTGAAACGAGCTCTGCTAAAGAGCTCCATCAGTGGCAGCAGCAACAGTGGATCGAAAGCGGTAAAGGAGGAGGAGAATATGGCCCTTGCATCTAACAGTCCCAGTTAGGGACAAGGGGAACAGAGAAGGGTGGTGACGAGAACCTGGCCCTATTCGGTTAATCGAAAAGGGAAAAGGGGAAGGTTCTAGTAAGGATAAGGGAAAGAGTGAGAAGTCAGCCTCACAACTAAGAAAGAAGGACTTGAATAAAATCAAGTGCTTTATTTTTCATAAGTTTGGACATTATGCATCACAATGTCATGGAAAAGAAGAAGGGAAAGGGGCAGCAACAGTAGAAGCAAGTAGCAAACTCAACAGAAACTCAGATGAACGAGTTTTCTACCAAGTTTGAGAAACAATTCTCATTGGTATTTTCCTTTCTACCAGCCTAGATCCATCTTAACTTTGTATCTATTGAGCACCAAGAGGGACCAAATCTCTCAAGGTGCAAAATAATATTATTCTCCATGCCTTTAAATAAGCTATATTACATAAGAATACCATTTGCAAAATCATGGGTTGTCAAAACATGAAGCCCAAAAACTACCAACAGTAAATTTTATTTTTTTAATTTAATTTAATTTTTATATTTGTTTTTATGTAAGTTGACCGAGTCAAAATGTTTACATAACATAACATAACAAGACATTACAACATGTCTTCCATATTTTGCTGAAGAGTACCTCTCGACACAATTAACTTACCAACCTTGATCCATCTTAACTTTAGATCCACAAAGCCCTGAGAGAGATCAAATCTCTTCACTCTAAGAGGGGCTTACACCTAAAGAGATTTGATCCCTATCTGCAGTTGGTAGATTTGGAATTAAGATGGATCTAAGCTAGTTTAATATATATATATATATATATATATATATATATATATTTCTTCTTACACAAAAATATCATTGGAAAGAGCCCAAAAACTGCCAACAATAAATTGACTATTTTACCTCAATTTTAAATTAATTATTTTATTTTTTATTTTATCCCCCAATGGGGGTGTTATGATAGAAGGAATGGGGCCTGGGGCAATGTGCCCGCCACCCACAATCTAGTAATTACGCATTTATGATGGAAGGACGCAGTTTTCACCTTGCATGCATGAGCATGCAGTTCTCTAGTTAGCAAGGGTTTCATATCTTGAGTTGGATGGTCATCAAAACCATTTGCGCTGAGAAGTTTAGAGCTGAGGTGAGGTCCTTGGCACCTGGAGTAATTTGTTTGCGAATGAGACATGTGTGGAGACTTTGGTGTTGAGGGAGGAGGACGTTTGGGCCAAGGTGAATGGATCCTTAAGAGCTTCTCCCTTCTGGTGGTTGGTAGAGGGGGATGTTTGCGTAGCGTGTTTTCACTAGCTAGTGGATGTCGTCAATTTTAAAGACCCGCTGGAGATTTCAATTTGTAAGTTTCTTGTGCTCATTTTGGTCTTGCCTTTGCTTTAGTTAGGTCCTTTGTTCAGTTGTTTCAAAAAAATTTGTAATTAGGGTTTTGAGTCTCAGTCTCATTGTGTGGTTTGCAGTTTGGGCTTTGTGTTGGAAGTGTTGGAGTGGTTGGTTGTCAGTTTTAGTGTCCTCCTGTCCTCTCTGGTTGTGGGGGTTGTTGGAATTCTCTGTGTGATTAGGTATGGGTGGGTTTAGTTGTTTGTTTAGGCAAGTGTAGTGGGTTGGGTGTGGCAAATCGTTTGCGGCCTTTTGGGTGCTAGTGTCTTGTGGTCTCAAGGTGGTATAGCTCTTGTTTAATGGTCAGGGGGGGAGAAATCTTTGGCTGAGGAAGTGTTGTCCTCTGCCCTCTTTGGTGGGTCTTTGTCAAAGGTTCAGTCTTACATTTGGTGCTACTGTGAATAGATAGTCTACTAGTATTATGGTTTGGTTAAGGTTGGGTCGAGTCGGAATTTGTGCTCTTTTGCAGGTCGAGGAAGCCCCTGTAGAGATATGGAGGCACCCTCTTGTGTCTCTTCGATGCCACCAAGGTAGAGAATGAGGAGGAGGAGGGGCAGAGGTGGTAGATCCCAACCAGGGTAACGTGGGGCAAAGCTCTTTGCCCGTGACTATGTGGTGACATATTTTAACACAATTATGCCTGAAACACATCAGGAAATCTGAGAGCTCGATATTAAAGCAAGGGAGGAGAGGAAGTCTCTTTCAAACTTTAAGTTGATAGAGGATATGTCAATTTGGGTGTCGGATCCTAGGCACACCAAGGGTAGGCGTAAACAGTATTTGAATTTTTTTGCACTCCACTAGAAAATGAAGACATTGCTAGGCCTAATTCTGAGAGATAAGTAGGTGGAAAAATATAATATATTTTCCTCCTTGGAAGACATGAAGAAAACGTTAAAAAACTGAAGCTTTTGTGTGGACAAAATTGATGCTCGACTGGTGCATGTGGAGAGCCACATACCTTATGGATCAGATGGTGGAGACATGGTGGATCCCCCTGGCTCTAGCGCAAGGGTTGTTGCTCATATCTCGTCCTCTGATAATAAATGGTGAATATGGGTATGGGTCGTTGGCGGAGCAATCAGAGTCTTTCCTGGAGCTTCTGTTTTTTTTTTTAGACGGCCTTTTGGTGGTCATCTAGTCTACAGATTACAACGACATTATATGGTTGCGGCATTGTGCTTTTGTGGTATGTGTGTGGGACTTCTATTCAGTCTCAGGAATTTTCTCTTTGTTACTATTGTTGTAAGCTTTTGTTGATTTTCTACCAAGAGTTTTATGTATGGCTTGCATGCATCTGGTCTGGCATTGGTGGTCTCTCCTTTTAATGTTCGATGGGTTTAGATGCAGTTCCTTGGGAGTTTCGAGACTGGAAAGTTTATATTGACCCTGCGGATCTTCAGTCGAGGCAGAAGGTTTGGTTTCTATGAGCTCTTGGGCGTATATTGGTGGGGCGTTGGTTTTAGTCGGCCCTTTTTGGGCTTTGGCCTATGCTTCAGGATCAATTTTGTATGGGAAGATGGCTAAATCTTGTATGGAAAGGTTATATTTGTATTTTTGTTCGGAAATTTCCTATGGTTCGTCCAAGCAACAGAGGTCAAGGGTTGATAGTTTTTGCTCCCTTTATGCGCCATTTGATATTTATGTAATCCAGTTTTTTTAGCAATACAAAGCTTATTAATTCACAAAAATAGAGTATATATATATATATATATATATATATATATATATAATTTGACCAAGTTAAAATGTTTAGATTACATAATATAACAATTACATTATTTTCACGCAATGTCTTATTATGTTATGTTATGTAATCTAAACATTTTAACTCGATCAAATTACATGAAAATAAAAATAAATATTAAATAATAATAATAATAATAATTAAAATAAAATTGAAGTAAAATAGTCAATTTATTGTTGGTCGTTTTTGGGCTCTTTCTAATGATATATTTGTGTAAGAAGATATATATATACATATATAACCAACCTAGATCCATCTTAATTCCAGATCTACCAAGCGTCAATAAGGATCAACTCTCTTGAGGTGCAAACCTCTTTTAGAGTAAAAAGAGATTTGATCCCTCTCAACACTTCGAGATCTAGAGTTAAGATGGAGCTAGGCTGGTAAGTTAATTGTGCCTAGAGGCACTCTCTAGCCCAATATGGAAAATATGTTGTAATGCCCTGTTGTGTAAACATTTTGACTCGGTCAAATTACATAAAAACAAATATTAAAATTAAATTTAGATAAACAAAAAGAAAAAAAATTATTATTTGAAATTTTTTGGCTCTAGGTTTTGACAACCCATGGTTCTTCCAATGGTATTCTTACGTAATATAGCCTATTTAAAGGTGTGGAGAAGAAATATTATATTACGCCTTGATAGATTTGATCCCTCACAGCACTTGATAGATCTGGAGTTAAGATTAATATAGACAGGTAGAAAGGCAAAATACCAATAAGAATTGTTTCTCAAACTTAGCAGCAAAATCATTCATCTGAGTTTCTGTTGAGTTTGCCACCTGCTTCTACTGCTGCTACCATTTTCCCTTCTTTTCCATCACATTGTGATTGTGATGCATAATGTCCAAACTTATGACAAATAAAGCACTTGATTTTATTCAAGTCCTTTCCTAACTGTGAGGCTGACTTCTCACTCTTTCCCGTATCCTTAATAGATAATAGAACCTTTCTCTTTGCCCTTCTTCATCTGACCTAATAGGGCCAGGTTCTCATCACCATCCTTCTTGTTGATCTTTGACTTCATCCGAGTCTGCTCTTGGATATAATATTCCCAGTCTTTCAAAATATGAAAGTTTCTCATGAGCACAAACACCTTGGACAAATAGTTCCCATGAAACTGGGAATCCATTCAGTGCCATGTTCACCAATTTAACACCTTTCACCTTCTTTTTGACTGCTGCAAGTTGATCACAAGTTTGTTTGATCTTCATCAGGTAACTGTTAACGATGTCAAATTTAGTCATCTCTATGGATCCGCATTTGTTACACAAGATTATTTTCCTATTAATGTTCTCAATTTGGTAGAGGCTTATTATTACATCAAGCACCTCCTTAGTATTGTTCTTCTCAGATTTGCGAGGGATCAAGTGATCTTTAATGAAATCCATGATCATATGCTTGGTTTGTATCATGTTCTACAAAATGGCCTATTTGGTTTAATGTTCCATGGAATTAGAGAGGAATTTGCTTTAATGGATTGACAAAATGGCCTATTTGCTTTATGTCCATGGAATTAGAGGGGAATTTTCAACTGTTAATGTGCCACAAAAAAATATCCATAACTTTGTAGATGACGGACTCATTTCTGAGCTTAGATATCTTTTTAATATCACTTGTAAAGTCATTTATTATGCTGTAGCAACAATGAGAAAGGCTGAAGTAAATGTGTGTTCTTTGAGGTCTTCAATGAGTACATTTTACTGGATAAAGATGAAAGCCTTCTATTGGTAGAGATTGGATGGACATTGTGATTCAAATAATGTTAATGTCTATGAATAACCATCAAGGTTCATGGGACTGCACAGAGTTAAAACCAACACAGAAGACAAGGGTTTTTGCCAAACAACTCTACAAAATATATATGAAACAAGCAAGGAAGGAAAAGAGAATAAAGATACAAGCTAAAAATGTAAGCAAGTGAGAATACCAGCAAAGAATGCAGGAAACTAACAAGTTAGATGTGTTCCTTCAATATGGCCATGCAATTATCTGCTATATGTCTGCAGCTAATTTTCTAATTTCTTTTATTTTATTTAGAATTTTTCCATTTTATAGGAATTTTGGAGGTAGGAAGACTGAATTTGATTATATCTGAATATAAAGTTCAGTATCCATATTTACATCAATTGCCAGGCAAAGAATCTGAATATACTTACCGAAGCCCATCTAAACACAATTGAAAATCCCCTGGAAAAGATCTCTGTAAACAATCCTGGACCTTGCTGGACATAAACATCATTTGAACTTTTATTTTGTTGATGGGAGGATGACTCCGACTTTTGATGCAGGAAGAAGGATCCATTTGCCTCCAAATGAGAGCCAGCCTGACCATAATGTTGAAGCCTAGTTCTAACATTCTCAGCTTGTCCAAGATAAACCACTATGACATCTCGACGCTTGATTTTGCGTCCTGAAAGGGAACGAGGTGCAGCTATCCCAAGCTCATAGAGACCAGGACTAGAGCAGCTAGATGGAAGATTATGTATCCTGTATTTCTCTGATCCCTCTTTGCCCAAATGATGGTCTTCCCAGTCAGATGGTCCAATGAGAACCTAATGAGACACCCACAATCAGAAATTACCATGCAATCTATGTACAGGAAATAAATTCATTAAAGAATGACACAGAAAGATCACGTGTAAGGTACAAAATGAATCATAACAAATTCCATAGTCTATGTCATAACAGAATACATTTTGGTTAAACCCTATGAGAAATCATTTATCAAATCAAATCTGCAGAAATATAATAAGAAACAGAAAAGGAGACAGAAAGCAGGGGAAACAAATATGGAAATTTTCAGAAAAGGCCAGATATGATCCAGCAGAGCGACAGAAATATATATTTTCATTTTTAAGGGGAAAAAACATGACACAAAATTTTGGAATATCAGTTGTCAGTTTGAAGCCTAAAAGACAGTTACCATTGTAGGTCATCATCACTACTATCCAGCATCATACTAAGTTGTACAATGTAAACATACATTAACGAATACATGCAAATTGCAAAATGAGTGTCCTACTATCATGTCCAATGTTCATAGCTTCATCACATATTACAATTGCATATCATCAAAAATATCTCCATCCATGTAATGAAGCTCTACATCATCAGTTTCATCCTCTACAAAGTTGGCAACGTTGATGCCATCTCCACTTGAAGATGCTATTGTCGATGCCTCCTCATCAAGCAAATTAAGATGCATCATAGCATTCAAGATTGGAGACTCAAGATAGACACCAAACCTTAGCAACTGCCAAATCCTACTGCAACCATGCTCGAATCAGCTACAAACTTCCACTCTTCAACCCTCACTAAAAGACAATCCCAACAGCAACTTGTATCCCCAACAAGAAAAACACTCAGATTGTATCAAACATTGGTGTGCTCAAGGGTGACCCAAGAGAATTTACATCGGGTTCAGAGTTTCACTTACATAGCAAATGGGCAAGACCAGTATTCATACATAGCCTACTGTTCCTCAAAGTCCATTGCTTTAGCGAGCTACCCAGGTCGTGCTTGGTAATGATTTGTGACAATCTCAGATCTTTTAGAGTCTGTTGGTATCTCATTGGACTAGCCTCCCCCCTCTAGATACTCCCCTAATGCACTAGATTACCACTTACCTACTAGGTAAGAGTTGAACAAGATCATCTGGGACATCTATAGGCAGTTGATAAATGTTACTTGGATAAATCTTACAAACGTGTTACATCCAAAGATAGCTTTCTACGCTGAGCACATACAAAGTTGAGAGATATATTCATTGTGTTGAAATTTCCCTTGTACCTCAAATCTGGTCTATGTCTAGACTTGATCATAAACTCACTGAAGATACACAACACTAAAAGCACTATGCCTAGTGGAAAAATAACAGCAGTAAAATCAATAAAGTACACAAGTTTTATGGTCCCAAAATCTCATTTCCCATTAGTCCATCAATAAGAAAACATTAGGGCTCCCGTACTAAGGATCATGGCACCCGTTATGAAACCAAATACAACTAGTATACGTAGTATATAGTAAAATACAAAATCTGTCCTTTGACTAATCTAGGGCTTGAGATTTGATCCTTTAGATCTTCAATCTGCCCAATAAATCAAATGCATACCTAAGCTAGTGCCTTCAGTTCAAGGTCCTTGGATTGTCGTTGTCCTTGAAAACCACTCCCTCTGCAATCACGCTACAGCTTCTCAATCTGCTAGATCTACTTCTTCAAATCACAGATCTAACTTTCTTCTTGCAGATCTGACCTTCCAACTCTCAGATGATCTGACTTTCTTCTTTCAGATCTGACCTTCCCGCATTCAAACCTAACTTTCTTCTTGCAGATTTGACCTTCCAACACTCATATTTGACTTTCTTGTTGCAGATTTGACCTTCCAGCACTCATATCTAACTTTCTTCTTGCAGATCTGACCTTCCAGCTCTCAGATTTGACTTTCTTCTTGCAGCTCATCTAAGGCAGATCTGCGGCTAGGTCCTTTAGCCTCCCTCTTTATCCATAAAGAAACCCCTATTTCACCACTCAACGACAAATTAGATTAAACAATTAATTAACTTGGGTCTCAAGCCCACAACTTTAGGTCAATACCCTAACCACTTGGGTACTTTCCAAATCCACTTACTTTTAGTGGGTTTTCACGGTTCACCACTCGGAAATACCTTCCAAGCTCCCCAATTTCCAACACTCCCTCTTAGTGAGGAAGGTATTTCCTTCACACCTTGAAATCTCCAACTCCATGACTTTCCTTGCATGCCCATGTGGCATGACCATCCTCACATGACTCATGACTTTCCCTTGCATGGCCATGAATGTAAGTGCCACGTCTTCTTTGGTACTTGGCCAAGATTTTATCTTTCATGGTGTATGATTGTCATCACATGCAACATGACATTTCCTTGCACTACCATGAGTGTTCTCACATGGTTAGTGATTGTCCTTGCATGGGCTGAAACTTCACTCTCTCGCTTGAACCTGAAGGTTGAACTTCCACTAGGCAACTGAATTTCCTTTGTTGTCTCCCTTTGAAGCTAGACTCCCTCTGACCCTACACAACCTCCATTGGCTCACTCTGCTTTCCCTCCTGAAAAGTGCTGCAACTGATCTTGTGTACTTCCAAAGTCAATTCCGAGCTGCAGTCCAACACAGGGCCTAGTCAACTCTAGACCACCGCAACTCAACTCTGCAAGAGATCTCATCCTCCTGGGTCAAATACTTCATGTGCACATGATTTCCCTGTTGGATGTGCAACTCCACAACCCCAGGAAGATATTACCTTGTCATCAACCTCCCATCTACATGATGCAACCTTGTCCAAGCAAAGGCACCTTCTCTGTTGAACCTCCTGCTCCGTGTCTAGGCAATACTTTTGCTTCTGCAACAATTCCAGCCTAAACTACTTCCTGCGCACACTCTGATCCATGTGCTCTTCAAAGTAGCTCTAATACCATGTTGAAATTTCCCTTATAATCGAGAGCTCTCTAAGAATCAACATCAGACACATACCTGGGGGTTTAGTTAGGCATTGATCCCTCCCTGAGGTCGAGTCTCCAAAAAACAAAACTTTGTTAAGGAACAAGACCAATTAGAAGGAAGCCTCAAGGTGAAAAGGGTGTGTCACAAATTCTACCTAAACAATGGTCTAGAAACTGTCCATTTGCATTAGATGATGCCCCTAAGGAAGAGAGTCCACACTCCCTCTATTTTAGCCCAACCAATCTAAAGAAAACTCAATCCTAAAATCTTGAAGCCATAAAGAATTGTGGGCCTCATGATTGTGTTTACTAGGAGCATTTTGGACTAGATGACTAGGAAGTGCAAAAGATTGTATCACTGTGAAAATTCGGTGACCCGAATCCTATTGCAACAACTCATATTATTTCTCCTAATTGTTAATTAAATTTAACAATTTATCCGCAATTTTCTACAGCAATTACTGAAATAAATACACTGCAACCTTCACAAAAAAAAATTGCAGAAGGAATAAACGTTGAAAGAAATGCTAGCACACACACATAAAATAACACCATTATTTTTGGACCAATGTCACTGGAAAAACCCAACTTGGGAAAACCGGTGCAGCAGTGAGGGTTTTATTTTATTATGTAGCAGTGAAATTTGAGTACATTTATGGATGCGCAACTGGCACTCCAAACAGCAAAAAAAACTGAGTAAAATACTGAAGGGAATTATTGTTAGGTCCCTATATTACTAGTATAGTCCCTTATTGTTGTTAGTGTAACCCCCTTATTGTTATTGTTGTACCCCTGTAACCCCCATATTGTTATTATTGTGCCCTTACATTATTATTGTTAGGTCGACTAGGATTACATTGTGGCCCCATGGACTCCTATATATAGAAAGGAGGTTCTGTCAATTGTATCATCCAAGAATTGTTCATTCATGTAATGTATTGGAGGTTGCCCCCTCGAAGTGGCTTATTTCTAAGGCGTTGATATCTCTTTTCTTCTATTTTTGGAGCTGGTTTCACAACATTTGGTATCAGAGCTTTGGATTCTAGGGTTTCGCTGCACCAAATAGGTCATCATGGCAATTTCGCTATAAAAAAAATTTCTACGAAGGTTCAGAAGCTGAAATTTTTAGAGCGCAAAGCCGAAATCCTGAGGAACATCGTCGCAAAATTTCAGACCTTGGTTCGCAATATTTTCGGAGATATGATCTGTGGAAGTAAGGTCTTTTTCAGGCTCTCGAATTTCATCTCAAAGAGGTGATCGTGGGAAAATATTCATAACACTCTCTCTGAGCATCGGATTGGAATTATGTAAAAAGTGGCTGGAAGTACACGGACTGTAGTTTCTTGTCTATCAATTTCAGAGCCGAAGGAGAAAACAGTGATACGTGGCAAGTCGTACAAGTTCGATCTACTGAACCAATCCATAATTAGGTCATTGTGGGAAATTGGAGATAACTTTGCCTTGAAGAATCCAAATCAGGTCAGACCTGTGGCATTCGAAAGAGGATTCAGAGGGCTACCTGAGGGCAAAATTTCAGATATTGAAGATCCACAATCACAGAGATAATTCAATTTCAATATCGAGCTCCTCAAAAGCAAGAAAAATGTGTGTATTTTTTTCCGAATTGCATAAGTCTTGTTTGAAGAATCAATTTGAATTGATTCCAAGGGCATATTGTAGAATAGATATCAGTATTGGGTTCTAAAATGCCCCCTAAAAAGAATTCAACACCCATTAAGCCTTCAGAACGCTCTACTATGGCTCATGAAGATGAAGAAATGCAACATGACATAACAAAATTACAAGAGCAAATGCACCAAATTTCGCTCTCACAAAGAGTAACAAAAAATGAAATGGATGTTTTGAAGAAAAGCATGGAAGCTAAGATGGATGGTTTGAAGAAAGGTATGGAAGCTACGATGGAAGGTTTGAAGGATGGTATGGAAGAAAAAATGGAAGGTTTGAAGGAAGACATGGAAGGTTTGAAGGAAGGTTTGTCAAAGTTGATACAAGAAATGATTCTTAATGGCAAAAAGATAGTAGAAGAAACTCATGATGAGGACAAAACAAATGTTAATCATGATTTCATAAACTCTAATGTTGGATTGAAGAACCACCATATTCCAAAGATGGATATGAGGAAATTTGATGGCAAGGATCCCGTAACATAGATAATACAGATGGAGCAATATTTTGATCTCAATAATGTGCAAAACACACAAAAGGTACGCATTGCAACTTTACATTTAGAACAAAATACATTTGTATGGTATCGATGGCTTTGCTCCCGTAAAAAAATTGTCACTTGGTCAATTTGTACGGAGGAAATGATAGCACATTATGAAGATACAAAGAGCAACACCTTCTTTAGCCAATTGATAAATCTCCAACAAAAGGGTTTAGTGGTGGAGCACATTGAGGACTTCCAAAAATTGAATATAAAGGTAACTGATATTCCAGAGGAACACAGGATTAATGTCTTCATAGGGACTTTAAAGGATAACATCCAACATGAAGTTCGCGTTTGGGAACCTGATTCATTGGAGAAGGCATTCAGGCTGGCAAGAAAAATTGAATGTAAAATTATGGCGACAAGGAAGCCTACCACTCACATCTATAAAGATGGAAGTGTTGCTACTCCTAGACTTCCACAACCTACAAGGTTGACACCACAACAATTGGAAGAAAAAAGAGCGAAAGGGCTTTGCTACAGTTGTGATATCAAATACACTAAAGGTCATGAGTGCGCTGAGAAGAAATTATTTTACATAGATTGTGAAGAGGAGGAAGAAAATGAAGAAGAAACTTCAAAAGTAAAGGATATACACCAGGAAGAAACCCTAGAAGAAGAAGAAATGAGTCCGACCATATCATGTAATGCATTGACAGGGATTACCACTCCTCAAACTCTCAAGATAGAAGGACATATCAAGAAGAAAAAGGTAATAGGGTTGATTGATTCGGGTAGTACCCATAACTTTATTCATTGTAAGGTAGCCAAGCAATTGAATTGTTTCCTATACCCAGCACCAGAATGTCAAGTAATGGTTGCAAATGGAGGAACTATAAATTGCTCTGGAAAATGCCATAATATCAAGCTAACCATGGGGGAATATGTATTGACTAGTCCAATGCTTGCCATTCCTATGGGAGGTGCTGACGTTGTACTAGGAGTACAATGGTTACAATCTTTGGGGACGGTAGCTTTTAATTCTCAAGAACTTTTCTTGAAATTTTTTTCAGAAGGAAAGGAAGTCGAATTACAGGGTATTGCGGGGAAGCCAGGAAGGATAATAAGCTCTAATGTCATGACAAAGCTTCTAAAGAAAGAACAGCGAGGCGTAATTGCACAATTATGCTCACTAGAAGTTCCAACATCAAAATCATCTATTTTTGCAGATCTCCAACAAGTCTTGAACAATCATTCCAAGGTGTTTGAAACTCCCAAAGGACTCCCACCTATTCGTGATCATGATCATGCTATTCATTTGATTCCAGGAAGTGTTCCTCCAAACATCAGGCCTTATAGATATCCTTACTTCCAAAAGAGCGAAATTGAACGAATGATTGCAGAAATGTTAGAGGCGGGTATAATTCAACCCAGTCAAAGTTCTTTCTCTGCTCCTGTAGTATTGGTACACAAGAAGGATGGATCATGGCGAATGTGTCCGGATTATAGAGAGCTCAATAAGCTCACCATTAAAGACAAATTTCCCATTCCTGTGATTGATGAATTATTGGATGAATTACATGGAGAAATTTATTTTACCAAGTTGGATCTTCGTTCAGGATATCATCAAATTAGAATGAAGACCGAAGATATTCCGAAAACAACATTTTGAACTCATGAGGGTCATTATGAATTTTTGGTCATGCCTTTTGGCCTTACCAATGCACCTTCTACATTTCAAGGGTTGATGAATTCCATTTTCAAACCCTTCCTTAGAAAATTTGTGCTAGTATTTTTTGATGATATACTAATCTACAACAGGTCTTTGAAGGATCATGTTCAACATGTTGACAGGGTGCTCAAACTATTGCAGGAGAAACAATTATATGCAAAAACATCCAAATGTTTCTTTGGAGTACAAGAGGTGGAATATATGGGTCATATTGTATCTCACGAGGGTGTTAAGGTAGACCCTAACAAAATTAAAGCCATTAAGGAATGGAAAGTCCCCACAACCATAAAGCAATTGCACGAATTTCTCGGGTTAACAGGGTATTATCGCAAGTTTGTTAAGAATTATGGGAGAATAGCAGCACCTCTAACAACATTATTGAAGAAGGATGCATTTTCATAGACTCTTGAAGCAACTAAGGCCTTTGAACATCTAGAGGCAATGTGCCTAGCACCAGTCTTAGCTACGCCAGACTTCACAAAAACTTTTATTGTGGAATGTGATGCCTCAGGAAATGGAATTGGTGTTGTTTTAATGCAAGAAGGAAGACCCATTGCATTTGAAAGTCGTTCAATCAAAGGAAAGTATTTACAAAAGGCTATTTATGAGAAGGAAATGGTGGCAATACTACATGCACTAAAGAAATGGAGACCTTACCTAATGGGATGACACTTCAAGGTGAAAACTGACCATGATAGTCTTAAACACTTTTTGGAACAAAGACTATCTTCAGAAGAGCAGCAAAAATGGGTCACAAAGATGTTGGGTTATGACTTTGAAATCATCTACAAAAAAGGGAAGCTAAATGTTGTTGTAGAAGGATGAAGAGGTGGAAGCATTTCTTTGTGCCATTTCTATTATCCAACCAGATTGGATAACCGAAGCAAGGGATGAATGGAAAAAGGACGAAGAAGTGTGGACACTCATTCAAAAGTTGCAGCAAGATCCTAGTACATCTGATACATTTAGTTGGAAAAATGATTCCTTATGGTACAAATATCGCTTATATCTTTGTAAGAATTCTCAACTAAAACAAAAGATTCTTCTGGAATTGTACACTTCTCCTTTAGGAGGACACTCAGGATTTTTAAAAACTTACCACAGGGTGAAGAAAGAATTTTTTTGGGATGGCCTTAAATCTGATATTCAAAAGTTTGTGGCGGAATGTTTGGTTTTCCAGCAGAATAAAGTTGAGACAATTAAGACCCCGGGTCTTCTACAATCTTTATCCATTCCAAGTCAACGTTGGGAGGATATTTCAATGGATTTTATCACATGTTTACCTAAGTCCGAAGGAAAGAGTGTCATCATGGTGGTAGTTGATAGACTTACCAAGTATGCACACTTTTGTGCATTATCTCATCCATTTAAAGCAAGCACAGTTGCTACTACATTTATGGATAGAATTCAAAAGCTACATGGAAGCCCAAGGGTTATTGTGAGCGACAGAGATCCCATTTTTACTGGAAATTTTTGGACGGAGTTATTTTCTTGTTTGGGTACTCAATTAGCTCATTGCTCAGCTTATCATCCTCAATCTAATGGTCAAACTGAGATAGTAAATAAATGTTTGGAAAGATATCTTCGTTGTTTTGTATCTGATAAACAAACACAATGGGTCAAGTGGTTACCTCTCGCCGAATGGTGGTATAACACTTCCTTCCATACTGCAGCAAAAATGACCCCATTTATGGCACTTTATGGATATCATCCACCATCCATCACATCATCTTTAAGGGAAAATTCGAAGGTTCAAGCAGTGGAAGATCACATCGAGCATCAGCAAGAAGTTCACCAACTCTTAAAGGATAACCTGAATTTGGCACAAAATCGAATGAAACAACAGGCAGATCAACATTGCAGCGAGAGAAGTTTTGATGTAGGAGATTGGGTATTTTTATGGCTACAACCATATAAACAAATGTCCCTCAAGCAAGCTAAGAAGGATAATAAATTATCGTCAAAGTACTATGGTCCTTACAAGGTGTTGCAAAAGATTGGTACTATGGCATACAAATTGGAGCTTCCTGCTTCTTCGCGAGTGCATCCAGTTTTCCATGTTTCATGCTTAAAGAAGGTTATATGGGACAAACTTCCAGTTCAAACAATATTGCCAGAACTTTATGAGGAAGGAAAAACCATATTGGAACCTGAAGCAGTCACGGAAACAAGAACTCAACAGCTACGAAATCGATCAATTTCAAAGTATCTCATCAAATGGAAGAACTTACCCACTGAAGATTTGTTAAATTTGGACAACTAGGTCCAAACTCCATCTTGTGATGCTCAGATGAAGATTCCAATATTTGTATTGGATTCCTCTTTCAGAGAGGTGTAAAATCGATATAAAATTGATTTTAATCTGATGAGCAGAACATTTATTTTGAATTTATTATTTATAATAAATTTAAGTGCATGTCGGCCTTAAGGTTTTACACCCCAAGCAGATGTGTCACACACCTCAATGATGGATATAAATACAGTCAACGTTGGAGAGCATTTCACTCACTCAACATCACACATCTTCTCCTCTGATTATATACAAGCATCTGAGAAGCAGTTTCATCTCCCACGTGAGAAGGAGGACGAAATCTACTGCAGCAAAAAGGACAAAATTTACCACAGCAAATTTTTTGCAGTTAGGGTTTCTGGGGAAGTTTGACCAGTGTTGACTTTGGTCAACGCATGGTCCGTTTGAGCTGAAATTTTTTGGAGAGTTCGATTTTTGAAGGTCGTACTCATTGGCACAAAAATCGAGGTCAAAAGGTTGATCGAAGTTGGAGCTGTGTTGACTTTATTGTTGCTGCCTGCATTGACTTTTTCTGGACTGTGTTGACTTTTTTGGGGTTGACTTTGAGTTGACTGGGTGACTGATTTGAGGACTATTGTGACACATTCTAGGTTGGCCGACCAAGAAGACTTTGCTAGTTGAAGCATCTTGCTGACCGCCGTAATGCACCAACACATTCTCCTATTTCTGGTTTGTCTTCTATAGATCCACTGGTATGTTCTATCAGCATTTTTACTTAACTGTTTATGTGATTGCTGTTATAAAAGTAAAGTTGCATCAAGCATAGAACATCTACAAAAATTTACACGGTATCAGAGCTGAGGTGAAGACAAGCCCTAACTTATAGCAATCACCAAAAGAGAAAAATGAGTTCCACAAGTTATGGCTTCAAGGAGGATGACAAGCTAACTGGAAGGGATGACTTCCATGCTTGGAAGATGATATTAGATCTCAAATTAGAAGACCGTGATCTCATGGACTATGTACTTGGTAAGATACAAGAACCTCCATAGACTGCTACTACTGCTGCTAAAACCAAGTATAAGAAGGGGGAGATCAAAGCAAAGCTAATGATCAGGGAATCCATACATAAAAGTCTGGTTGCCTACATATTTGAGCTAGGCACATCCAAAGAGATGTATGATAAGCTGATACAAATGTTCAAAGTAAACAAAGCAAACCAGGTGCTATTCTTCAAGAATCAATTGAAGAATCTGAAGAAAGGCATGGATGAATCTGTCCAAACATACTTTCTGAAACTGACTGAGATCAAGAACAATTTGCTGGCTATTGGGGAGACAATAGCTGATCGTGAGATGGTACTCACCGCACTTGGAGGGCTCCCATATGAATGGCAAGTATTCAACACTACCATTCTCAATAATAATACAATTCCTAACTTTGACAAGCCACTGTCAAGATGCATGCAA
This sequence comes from Pinus albicaulis, assembly GCA_034641835.2. Classification (NCBI taxonomy): domain Eukaryota; kingdom Viridiplantae; phylum Streptophyta; class Pinopsida; order Pinales; family Pinaceae; genus Pinus; species Pinus albicaulis. Next base: position 984,168,787 of record CM076575.1, read on the forward strand.
GAAGAGACAAGAATGGAGGAATACGAAAATGACAGAAATGTTGCCTACGCTGCTCATTCTAGAAAGAAGAACTCTAGTGGTCCAAAGAACAAAGGAAGAGCAGGGGCCCAAGAAAAGAAGGGCAAGTGTTTCACTTATCATAGGCCTGGTCACTATGCTAGAGAATGTCCTTTCAAGAAGGATTCTCCCGATAGTGATGACAACAACAACAACCGGAGGAATGGAAATCAAAGAAACAACAAGTCCAAAGGAAAGAGGAAGGCTCCCTCTGGCGGAAACAATCAACCTTTCAAAAGGTCTAGAAACTCCAGGTATGAGGAGTCAAATGTTGTTGATAAAAGAAATGAATACATTCTTGTATCTGCCCTCTCCGCTGCATCCCTGCCCGACACTATGGATGTCTGGCTGATAGATAGTGGTGCCTCAAGACACATCACTGGGTTCAAGGAAGCACTCTCTGACATGGTTGAGAAGGATACTAATCTGGAAATTATCCTTGGAGATAATGCCATATATCCCGTGAAAGGGACAGGGACTGTGACCCTCCACTTGTCTCAAGGACAAGTCCTACATTTGCAGGATGTACTCTATGTACCAAAATTGAAGAAGAACCTTGTGTCTATATCAGCCATGGAAGACAAAGGTTTCAATGTGGCATTCATTGATGGAAAGGTGCGCATGTGGAAAAAGAATCTCAAGGAAGCTATCATGATTGGTTTTAGAGTTGGAACACTCTATCAGGTTGAAGGAAGTCCACTGGGAGCTATGACATGTGATACTATCTGACAAACTGAACTATGGCACCGGAGGTTTGGACACCTTCATTACAAGGCCCTTCCCGAAGCAAGGAAAGTGGTGACAGGGATGCCTGATTTTGGAAATAATCATGAAGGTGTATGTAAGGGTTGTGCCGAAGGAAAGCATACAAGGGGACCTTTCCCCTCAAGTGTCACAAAGACATCTGATATTTTGCAACTGGTCCATTCTAATCTATCCGGTATGCTACCCGTGACATCCCTGGGAGGATGTTCTTACTATATGACATTCACTGATGACTTCTCCCGCAAAACCTGGATATACTTCTTGAAGAAGAAGGATGAGGCTTTCATGTGGTTCCGTACCTTCAAAGCCTTGGTGGAAAATATGACAGGGAAGAAGATCAAGATTTTGAGGACCAACAATGGCACTGAATATGAGTCAAATGAGTTCAAGGACTTCTGCAGAGAAGCTGGCATTAAGAGGGAGACTACTACTACCTATACTCCTAAGCAGAATGGCGTTGCTGAATGAAAGAACATGACCATTGTGGAAGTTGCCCGTGCCATGCTATGTGACCAAGGTCTACCGAAGTTTCTGTGGGGAGAAGCTGCGAATACTGCTGTATACATTCAAAACCGATGCCCTCATTCCGCCTTGGACTCCAAAACTCCCGAAGAGGTTTTCACTGGTAAGAAATCTGACGTCTTACATTTTAGAATTTTTGGATGTCCTGTTTATTTTCATGTGCCAAAAGAAAAGAGAAGTAAGTTGGATGCTTCTGGGAAGAAATGAATGTTTGTGGGCTACAGCGAAACTTCTAAGGCCTATAGATTCTATGTACCTGGTCAAAGGGAAGTAGAGATATGCCATGATGTCACTTTTGACGAAGATGCTTCCCTGAAGAAAGTAGTAGATCTTCCGATATCTGAGGAAAATCATGAAGCAAGGCCTGGAAATCAAGAAGAACCGCAAGATGAGACAATGCCTGATGTTGAAGGACCAATGGACCCAATCGATCCATCTCCTTCACTGAGAAAGAGACCATCATGGCTCAGGGACACTCTTGAAGATGCCGAGGGACATGCTGCCCCGAGGGGGACATTCCGAGAAAGCAAGAAGCTATGTAGATACCAAGGGTATCTGGCTGCCATGAGTACTATTGTACAATCTGAACCTGGATCTTTTGAGGAAGCCATAAAGCATCAAGTCTGGAAGGATGCTATGCACGAAGAATATGAGTCCATAATGAAGAATGATGTCTGGGATGTGGTTCCAAGACCGAAGGACAAATCAGTTGTCACCGCGAAATGGCTCTACAAGATCAAGCATGGATCCGATGGAAGTGCTGAAAAGTTCAAGGCAAGATTTGTTGCCCATGGCTTCTCTCAAAAGGAAGGAATAGATTATGATGACATATTTTCACCTGTGGCACGATATACCACCATTCGATCAATCATAGCCCTTGCTGCTACGCAAGGATGGAGTCTTCATCAGATGGATGTCAAGACCGCTTTTCTGCATGGTGCAATAAAAGAAGAGGTGTATGTAGAACAACCTCTGGGATTTGAAGTTCAGGATCGAGACACTCATGTCTGCATGTTGAAGAAAGCCCTCTATGGGTTAAAGCAAGCACCCAGAGCTTGGTACGAGAGGATGGATAGTTACTTGATGAAGCTGGGCTTCACTCGAAGTAATGTTGATCCGAACCTTTACTTCAAGGTTGTACAGGGGAAGCCTCTCATTCTGGTGCTGTATGTGGACGACCTCTTCCTGACAGGTGCTGACCCTCTCATTCATCAATGCAAGAGGGAGCTTGCTGCTGAGTTCGAGATGAAGGACCTAGGACTGATGCACTACTTCCTAGGCCTGGAGGTCTGGCAGAGACCTGGAGAGATTTTCCTTTCTCAAGGAAAATACATTGTGAAACTTCTAAAAAGATTTGGTATGGTGGACTACAAGTCCGTGTCAACACCAATGGAACTCAACTTCAAGAAGTTGAGTGGCAGCGCTGCTGGGCCCGTATTGGCAAATCCTACTGAGTATCGTCAACTCATAGGGGCCCTGATGTTCTTAGTGAACACCGGTCCAGATATATGTTTTGCAGTGAACACTTTGAGTCAACAAATGGTTGAACCTCATCACTTTCACTGGGTTGGTGCCAGGAATCTTCTGAGATACCTTTGGGGCACGATAAACCATGGGCTGAGATACACTGCCGAGAGCGTGACACTCCTTGGATACACTGATGCCGATTGGGCTGGCAGTGTGGTGGATCGTAAGAGCACATCGGGACGCTGCTTCAATCTTGGTTCTGCTTCGATTTCATGGATGAGCAGGAAGCAGAAGTCGGTGGCTTTGAGCACCGCGAAGGTCGAATACATTGCAGCAAGTATGGCCTGTTGTGAAGCAGTTTGGTTGCGAAAGCTCTTTCGTGAGTTGTTTGGACATGTGCTAGATACCACCGTGATACTCTGTGATAACCAGAGTGGGATTCGCTTGATCGAGAATCCTGTGTTCCACGGCCGATCCAAGCATATTGATATCAGGTACCATTTCATCCGAGATATGGTACAGCGAGGCGCCGTAAGGCTCGATCATATAGGAACTGATGAGCAGGTCGCGGATATTCTCACTAAGCCCCTGGGGAAGGTCAAGTTCCTAACCTTCCGTGAGAGACTTGGTATCGTGGAACGACCCTATGATGTGGGTCCTGTTGGACGATGAGCTCGAGGAGCTCTAGGGGGGCTTTGGGGACATCTTCTTGGAGCTATGAGCAACCACAAGGCTAGGCTTGCCAAACCTTGTTGGTGTGCTTGGATCCCACCGTTGTGATTATTGAGTTGGTTCACCTCCCATTATCTGTGACCCTTACCGCACATTCCCCTTCCCTGTCATGGGCAATTTCATAGGGCCACGAGAGGTGCTAGAGCATAGTAGCAAGACCGATGGACGATCGAGATTGCCGATTTCCTATCTAGGGATGGCACGAGTCCAACCACTCTGATCCGGGATCGCCCATAGATCTCGACTCCGCCGACTGAAATAAAATGAAATCAACTGGTTGGTTGGAGACTCTTTGTGAGTCCGGTAGAGGTTTTGGACCTCTAGGCTGAATTTGTCATCCGAGGGATGATGTCTTTGTGACTGACCCACTTTTGTTCTGAAATAAAGAGGCCAGCAAAGCAAGTTACGGCGGGATGACACACGATGTTTGATTGCACTGGTGGATGGAGTTCTCCCTAGTTGAGAGGGAGTGTTAAATTTGGAAAACTAGGTCCAAACTCCATCTTGTGATGCTCAAATGAAGATTCCAATATTTGTATTGGATTCCTCTTTCAGAGAGGTGTAAAATCGATATAAAATTGATTTTAATCTGATGAGCAGAACATTTATTTTGAATTTATTATTTATAATAAATTTAAGTGCAAGTCGGCCTTAAGGTTTTACACCCCCAGCAGATGTGTCACACACCTCAATGATGGATATAAATACAGTCAACGTTGGAGAGCATTTCACTCACTCAACATCACACATCTTCTCCTCTGATTATATACAAGCATCTGAGAAGCAGTTTCATCTCCCACGTGAGAAGGAGGACGAAATCTACTGCAGCAAAAAGGACAAAATTTACCGCAACAAATTTTCTGCAGTTAGGGTTTCTGGGGAAGTTTGACCAGCGTTGACTTTGGTCAACGCATGGTCCGTTTGAGCTGAAATTTTGTGTAGAGTTCGATTTTTGAAGGTCGTACTCATTAGCACAAAAATCGAGGTCAAAAGGTTGATCGAAGTTGGAGCTGCGTTGACTTTATTGTTGCTGCCCTGCGTTGACTTTTTCTAGACTGCGTTGACTTTGAGTTGACTGGGTGACTGATTTGAGGACTATTGTGACACATTCTGGGTTGGCCGACCAAGAAGACTTTGCTGGTTGAAGCATCTTGCTGACCGCCGTAACGCACCAACACATTCTACTATTTCTGGTTTGTCTTCTATAGATCCACTGGTATGTTCTATCAGCATTTTTACTTAACTGTTTATGTGATTGCTGTTATAAAAGTAAAGTTGCATCAAGCATAGAACATCTACAAAAATTTACAAGATTCTACATGGGAGGATGAGAATTTTATACAAAAGAACCCAGAGCTACTCAATCGTTGAGGACAACACTTTTTTGAAGGAGAGGAGCATGTTAGGTCCCTATATTACTAGTATAGTCCCTTATTGTTGTTAGTGTAACCCCCTTATTGTTATTGTTGTACCCCTGTAACCCCCATATTGCTATTATTGTGCCCTTACATTATTATTGTTAGGTCGGCTAGGATTACATTGTGGCCCCATGGACTCCTATATATAGAAAGGAAGTTTTGTCAATTGTATCATCCAAGAATTGTTCATTCATGTAATGTATTGGAGGTTGCCCCCTCGAAGTGGCTTATTTCTAAGGCATTGATATCTCTTTTCTTCTATTTTTGGAGCTGGTTTCACAACAATTACCCTTCTCCCACAGGAAATCTTTGGCTTGACTTTCCCTATCAGAAACTCGACCTCCTAGTGCATTGTGTCAGCCTCTGCGTTGCTGGCTGGACGGCTTGCCTCAAACTGGGCTCTGATGAAGTCGTTCTGCCTCTGGAAGCTGAGAAAATCGTCTATTCGGCCCTCTGGCTCTCCTTCCCGACCTCTAGAACTGAGAAGGAATTTTTCTCCTCCCCAAATCGATCTTCTTGACTGAAGCACTGCCTAGTCCCTCAACGTTGCCTCTCTGGGATCAGTTCACTCACTTGTTGCTACCTCCCCGGATCTGGAAAATCTTCCTCCGACTCACTGTCTTTGCCCCTCACTTACTACTTCGATCTCACTGAATCTCTCTCCGGCAACAAACAATTGCTACTCTGGAAATTGATCTCCCAGTAAAATTGAACTGCTCGAGTTATTTCTCCAAACCCCATCAACTTCTTCTTATAATCCTCTATTGAGACTTCAATGACCAAGATTAGATCTTAATCAATGGCTAGAATTAAACTGAAATCGATCCATGTGAGTCTCTAGAACATTCACACCTTGACTTGATTAATAATGATTAATTAATCATATTCCCTAAGTTTAGATTTAGGAAATAGTTAAAAACTAACTAATAATCTAATTAAGTCATTTCTAGGCAGAATTTCCAAAAACATTTCTGGGTTTTGGAGATCTCTTGTATTCTAGCCTCTCCACAAAATTTCAAGGCTAGAACACATATGATGCTACAAAAACTAACAATCACAAGCTAAAGTGTGGCCCAATGCACTAAACCCTTGAATATGTGTACATTGTAGTGATCTTGATCTCTTCCCCTAGAAGTAGAAATGGTAATCAAATAGAGCATGCTTCAATGCATTATAGATCATAACTTTTATTTTACCAAAGTTAACTTTCAACTATCAAAGATCATACAAGCTAGATAAAGCATCGATCTTTCTATATATGTCCTCAAGGGAGGAGCCTAGAAGCATCAAATCATCTATACAAATAAGCATAAATATCAACAGATGGTGTAGAACACAACTATCATTACCCTAAATATGCTCTCAAAGAAAAGACTCCATCTCATCTATGTTGATCCTAAAGAGAGTCAACAAGAGGGGACACATCCTCTTAACCCCAATGGTGGTTTGAATGAAATCATAAAGGTTGTAGGATATACAAACATGACCAAGAATCGACTCATAAAATCCCATGATGGAAGACAAGAGGGTCTTGAAAATGCCCACATTATGGAGCTTCTGAAACAAAGCCTTTCTCAAGACCATGTCAAACACTTTTTGAAAATCTACAAAGAAGAAAAAAGTTTTGAAAAGCAATGATGTCCCTCCTCAATAATGACCCTAAGTGTCAAAATACAATCAATAGTCTCGTATCTTGGGGAGAAACATGCTTGTCCTCTAGCCATGAGGTACATCCTATCAAGCTAATTTAAAAGCCATTGATGAAAACTAAATCATAAAGCTTAAAGAAGGTGTGTGTAATCATGATGGTTATATAATTATTCGGTTCTAAGCTAGCCCCCAATTTTAAAATCAAGTTGATAATATGTTAGGACCAAGCCAAGCAAAACATGATTAGATAAATGAGCAATGTGAGAGACAATAGAGTGAATTCCATATATGAGGAACTCGGCTTGTAAGCTTTCCTTATCAACAGACCATTCACTTGACGTTTTCGAAGGAATAAATGTGATAGAGGAAGAGCTGAGGCAATATGGATAGGGCCCTACACTAAAACATAATAAAGGTACACTATATGAGAAAATATGGATTGGAGATCGAAATCCAAGGGGAGAACAATATGTCAAAGGAAAAGGGTGTACCAAAAGATTTTGGGAGAATAATAGAGGGCCTCACAAAGTTATTGTCTTCACAAAGGAAAGGGCACTTTTTATGTCAAAGGAGGCAACAGTAGGATTTCCAAAGGTGGGGAAAAAGGGGGCCATATTTAAAAGAGAAACAAAGGTTCTTATAATGGAGTTTGCACCTCCTCATGAAACCAATAGTTCATGGAAAAAAAGCCAAGCATGGAGGCATGGGGAACTACTAGATGGACATCAAGGTATGAGTTGAGAGTAGCCCCATAAAGAGTCATGGAAAGAAACTGATATTTGGTTGAGGTCATTTCAAGGGACAAGAAATGAGGGAGGCAAGGGATCAATTACTAAAGGCAAGTGGGGCAAGTGGCAGAGGGGTCGACATACTATCTATCAAAGAATATGGTTGCAGACAAGGCACTAGAGGTAGCTAGGACAGAGAAAGGGTGGAGGAATTAAGTTGAAGAGGGCTAGGAGGGTGTGATCTACAAGGGGAGGGAAGAAGATTGAAAAGTGTGATGCGTGAGGGAGTGACCTTTAGTTACCTAGAACATAATTCAACCACAATGGCACCTCTATTATGAAGGAAACGTGTGAAGCCTTTGAATTCAAGGTAGCAAGGAAGATTGTTAAGAAGCAATTGATCATGAGATTCCCCTAGTTATAGAAAGTGCTTCCCACATGTTGTGAGGGGTCCAAGAGCATTCCACATACAAACTAAGAAAACAAAGTGATTTTTGGGAAATTTGAGCTCATAACATTGCCACTCCACTAAATTGTTTGGGCCATAAGGTTAATGATGGTGAGTCCCTTGTGGTTTCCATTTTTTTTCTAATAGAGAGGTAATGTATTTTTTACAATCTTATATAATCTCGTTTGTATCCTCCCAGTGGAGTGTATATAATATCCTACAAAGGGAGTGTTATGATGCCAACTCACTTCTTATCATACTACGGTTGTTATTTATTTAGTATGTTGAAAGGACATAAAAATTGAAAATTCTCAAACTGAGGTTTAAGGAGTAAGCTCATAATCTAGAATAGTTTAATTCTAAATCTGTTAAGAATCAAGAGTGTTAAAAAATCAAGTTGCATACTAATTTTTTATCCTTCTTAACACATAACAAATTGAACGATAAGATGGACCTATGCTTGTTTATTACACAACTAATTGTTTAAATATGGTAGCTAAGATAAATAATGCTTCAATGATTTGCTTCTTTTTTTGACTTGGTGTTAGACTTTCCAAACCCAGCACCTGGTATTCAATTCCCAACAATTATTAACGGAACGAATATACAACCAGATTCTTAACACAAAAAATAGAGCGGAAGCAAAAATTACTCGATTTGAATCACACAAACATAAATAGATTTCTTCCCAATCACTAGTTCTTCATTAACAAATTAATCATGAAACTTACTTGGGCTCTCGTACCAGGGATAATGGCCTAGCTGAAAAATACAATATTGATTACCAGCCTCGCAACATTCTCTCAAACCCAACACACACTCACTGAGAATCCTCTCTCAATCTTGTGCTACTATTGTGTCTAAGCACCTCACATTAGGCTCAATTTATAACTTTCCTAGGCTAAGATTGACAGCCAAAATTAGGTCGTCAAGTTAACTAAAAATAACTAACATTACGTTAGTTAACTATCCTATCTTTAGCTTTCTTTATTTTAACTCAAGTACAAGTCATAAATTTAGCTTGTCTTTCATGCACATCACATCAATATGTGTGCAACTCACTTGCACACTCTACATGTCGATTGCAAGCTCCTAATAAGGCAAATCAAAGTCCTTCTAATCAAAGACACAAGACGAGAAGTACCTTCTGAGCTACAAGACTCAACACTTGGTAATTGAGAGAAACAAGATATTGGCAAAGTTTTTCATTTCTTTCTCATATACACATGAACAAAGTGTTGAAGATCTCCCCTACCCAAACTGTAGAACAGCTAGCTTCCCATGGTGCAATCATTATATGAACAGAGCGTTGAAGATCTCCCCCACCCAAACTATAGAGCAGCTAACTTCCCTTGGTACAATCATCTTTTCCAATAGGAAGATGCCTGGCAATGTGGATCCTATATACTTTCCTAGATATTACCATATGATATGGTTAATGTTCAAGGTTCATTTTGCCAGACACACACTTTATGCCCCAATTCTGGTGGATTTACATGATTACCCACAAATATTAAGCACGTTTAACACAATAAATGAGTAGGACCTACCCTCTGTCCTCCCTCCTAAGCAAACAGACTAATGGGTCTGGCCTTTATCATTCATTGATACTGCTATGAATGATGCCGTCAACAGATAGACCATAATCATTGAAAACTTGTAGCTGATTGGTGTGGACCTTCAAAGTCATGGTGAGAACATTACTGCCTGACATCTGTTAGAGCGCAAGCTTCGCAAATCAAAATAAAAAATACATTAAAAAAACAAAACAAAACTTAAGCTGACTCTTTTGCCATTCATATAAAGAACAAAATGACTATATCCAGTGTCTTTGAAGCAATCCTCAATGCCACACAAACTGCAAATCATCCATGTACCGTTTTGCTTCAGAAAAATGTGAGATCTGAAACAAAACTTCTTCATTTATATAGCTTGCATAAATCTGAACTGGTTATTTCCAACTAATGAATGTGCATTCATATCGTATCACTTTAGCCTAAACTTACAAAAACATAGAAGACAGATCAAAAGAAAATCAAATCCTTGAGTGCAATCGAAGGTCTTTTGACAAATACAGAAACAGAGATAAAATTTGTACAGAAGCACAAAAAAAAATTGCAGCAGGCAAATGTTTACACAAAAAACCTATACAACAACCCTCAGAAAATGCATTGAAAAATATTTTTACAAACTAATGTTCAGGAAAAACTGGAAAAAACAGAGCAAGAAGAATATCGGTAGCCCTGCTGTAAGTATAGAAAAACTAAATTATAAGGAAGCATAGATGAAGGTTAAAGCATACCGCCCATTTGGAGAAAACTTTGTCATGTTTAACGTAGGTGTAATCTTCTCTTCTTAGTCTCGTGACCCCCGATTTCTCAGCATCCACCACAACTGCGCCCATGGACTGCCTGTTGCAGAGCTTGCAATGACTATATGTGTTGGGGTGAAGCAGCAACTACTGTCACTGCCTGTTGCAGAGCTTGCAATGACTATATGTGTTGGGGTGAAGCAGCAACTACTCTTGTGACAGTGAAGGATAACAGCGCTTTCAAATCCCATTGCATGCATTATATTGCAATGTGCTTGTAGCTATGCAATTGCTTGCAAGAAGGGCAATCAATGGCTTCTTTTGCCTGCAAAGGTATCTGTCTACCTACTCTGAGAATCAATGGCTTCCTTTGTAATACTCTGAGAATCCACTTGCAAAGCGCAACTAGCCGTTTGACCTTTGAAATATCCGAAAACTCTCTGTAAAGTAATCCCTGCAGGCAAGGTTCCATTGGTATCGCAAATGACAACGAGCCTGTGGGCCTTCAAGTTTCCATTGGTATAGCAGGGGACAGAACGAATCTGCAGGGGCAAGACTGCAACTACTCGCATTATAATAACCAATTTATTATAGAAATATAATTAAAATTAACGAAAAAAAAGGACGAAGTAATAAGAATATGTGGATACGTGCGCCCGGAGTAAGGAATGATTGGATAACGTGGGAAGGTTGAAAATGGGCGTCTTGAAGTTTTGAAACTCTCCTACTATAGCTAAGGCGGGAAGAGCAGCCCAAAAAGAAAAAGTCAAGTCAAAAGGAAAAGGAAAAAATTGTATAATGATGATGTTAGACGCGCTAGACGAATAAGTAACCAATGGGCTATTCCTCCTTTGTAACACTCACAAATTCACAATGATACCTTACCCAAAATTATTCTTCATTAAAGGTAAACCAATATAATTGTATTGTCCCACTAATTATGACATTGAATCAATATATGTTTATGTGTTTTCTTTCCTGATTGAGCGATTTGTAAAGTAAAAGTGTTGTTTGTTTTTTGTTTTTTTTTTTAATAAATATATATAATGCTATAAATATATTAAAATTATAAATTTTAATAATTTTAAATTTGGATTTTGTGATTTATAATTTTTTTGTAATAATCATATAAAATATCTAAAAGGAATTGAGCAAATGGGAATAGGTAGATGGCTTAATGTTATCTTCAAAGAAGGCATGAATGAAAGAAAGAAAACATGGATGAGACAAAACTACACATAGATGCAAAAATAGAATATCTACCTCAATGCTTGTCCCACAAATAGCAATGAGCTAAAGAATTTTGTTACGTAAACAGGTATGGGGAAAAGAGTTGGGTAGAAAGAAGAATTCAACCCTAAGTATGATCTCCACCAAAAAGAGTACATTGGAGCTAACATTCAGTGGAGGACAAAGGTTCTTATTGCTCAATTAAGAACCAACTCGCATCATCTTCGGTGTGAAACACGATGGTGAAAAAGGACTAAAGAAGTTTGGCAAGAACGAGTGTGTACAGAGAAAGTTATGGGAATATGTTAGCATCAGTTTCTTGGCATTGTCTTTTCAGCTATGAGATTGTTGGAAGGTTGGGCCAGCTCATCATCAATTTGAATAAGAAAATAACTGAAATGCAAAAGGCGAAAAACAAAGAACTCATAATCCCATAGACTACTTTTAGTCTCGTAGACATTAAAATTTCATTTCATTTCATGAAACAAATTTGGAACTAAAGATTCATACAACGATATGAGAAATCAAATATAAATATAAAGAAGGATTAACTAGCATAACAGCTAATTTGATTAACAAAGTCAAAATTTCTTATTTAATTTGAATTTTATTATATTTTAATTCTAATTTCATTTTAATATATTTATTTATTTTTAATTATAATACTTTCATTTTATTATGATTTTAATTCCAAGAATTTTGTTATTAAAATTTTAATTCAAAACCACAAAAAAAAATAATTATTAAACAGTAGTTTTTTAATATGTATTTTATTTTAAAAAATTAATTATAAAATATATATATGTAACATAAAATTAAATACTAAAAAAATTTATATATATATATATTAAGAAATTGTATTTCTTTTAATACTTGATAAATTTCACTTTGAGATAGGCTCGTAGGAGAGAGGGGTTGTTCTCAATCTCGATGGAAAAATTGAAATTGAATATAGTTGTGGGTTGCCCAATTACTTGCAAATAATACAGCAAAGGCATATGGATCACTGCAAAGGCTCCTTCTGGCCAAAGAAGCAAACATCTAAGATTTGATGGTGTTAGGAGATTCGCAGGTGGTTATCCATCACCTTGTTCATGGATCTTTGCCTAAAGATTGAAAGTTGTGAAGCATTATTGATCAAATCAGTAATCTGGAACTAGCCTTATGTTTTATTAGCTTCTTTCATGTGTTGAGAATGAACAATTCTCCTACAGATGATCTCATCAACAAAGTTGTAAACTTGGACGCATGAATCTTAATGAGAAATGGTAATTTTGTTTGTATATACAGGTCTTTTGGAGAATCTACACCTCCAAAGACCATGTGTCCTTTAAGATAGTAAAATGGCTAATAGATATTAAGAATAAAGACCGTAGTGGGGTTTGCAGGTATATATGGCCTTGAAGGACTTTCATTGTACTCACTAGTTGTACAAGCCACTATGATTTAATACAATATTCTTATAATGATTTAAAATAATAATAATATATTAAAAAATAAAACAAAAACATAACGTTCATTTAAAAGTCATAGTGTATTTGTTCTAGGTTTTGGAGGGTTTTTTGACAAATTTTCTGGTCTAATTTGTTCAAAATCAGGAAATGCTTTCATGGATTTACAAGTTTGAATTGTAAACTCTCCACAACTTGAGTGCCCAAAAGATTTTCAAGGTAGTGAATCAAAAACCTATTTTAAGCAACAAAAAATAAGATTTGGTCAAATAAAAATTTGGTCAGATTCTAACTTAAAACTCCAAAACATAGCATGTTTAGACAATGTCACTTAGATCTAAGTTAGATATTTAAAAAAACAAAAATCATATCTATTTATTTATTTATTTATTATCATTTTCTCTTTTTATTTTTATTTAATTATTTAAAACAAAAACTTATATTGATTTTTTGAGATAATTTTATGGTTTTTGTGTAGGATTTTAGATCTTGTTTAAGATGTTGGGTGTATATTTTACTAATTATTAGGGACCAAAATATTAAATGATTACAAATAACTGCACCTTAAATAAAAAGAAGCTTAGTAATTAGCCATTAAAACAATATTATTAAATAAATAGCATAGTCTTTAAAAGAACAAAGCCAAAAAATAAATTAGTAAAAATATTTAAATAACCTAATCGTTAACAGAAAATGGTCAAAAATAAAGAAATTAATAAGAGTAATAGAAAGGAATTGAATTAATTAACCTTGGAATTTTGAATTAAATTAATTAAACATAAAAATATTAAAATTAAATTATTTAATTGAATTAATTAACCTTGGAATTTTGAATTAAATTAATTAAACATAAAAATATTAAAATTAAATTATTTAATCAAAAGAGAATAAGATAAATTATTTATAAATATCAAAATTTAACTTGTTAGATCATAAATGAGTAAAATGTGAGTAGACACCTGAATAATGTATAGTAGGATAAAAAGTGGTTTTTAAAACACGCATTATTAAGAGGGATGTCAAATAATGCACTATTTGATTACCTATGTTATGTTAACTTATTTGTAAAGAGTTTTTTTCCAAGCTCCAATAAGCGGAGGATTTTCACGTATTGAGTGGCAATCTCATTGAAATTGTGAATTTTCATATGAATCTTTCTTTTATTAGTTTTGAGTTATTAATTAATTTAGTTTTGAGCTATTAATTAACTTAATTAGGAAGGAAGAAGTTATAATGTGATATGAAGTAATCTTTTAATTATTTTATTCAGTAAGATTTAAAAAAATTAAAAAGTTAAGATGAATCAAAAATGTGTTTAATGATTTTAAATATTTAAATTAATAAATTTTATAGATTTAGTGTGAGATAATAAATTGGGCAAGTATTTTTATGGATTTCCAAGTGGTTTAGTTGGATCGTTTTATTTTATTTATATTTTTTTTAAATGTGTTTATGGACTATACAGTTTTGTTTTTCTTCTTACCATTGATATGATAGTGTGTCGCTTTTCTTGGATTGCTCCTTTTTCATCATTTTGTTTATTTTTTTTAATAGTTGTGAAATTTTGTATTTCCCCTTAAACTGTCGGTGATGGCATCTTAGATTTATAGTGCTAGGGTTGTTTTTTTCTTTTTGGCCTTCTCCGTGGGCATTATCATTGGATTTCCAAAGGTTTTTGGTTTTAATCATATTTGTAGTTGTACTCCCTTTTCATATATAATGAAAGGATGGTCTCTCTCTTTTGGAAAATAAAATAGTATTTCAAGTATTTAATTCACATGAATTAAAGGATTTTATAGGACACCTAACGACTCTATATGGTTTATTTGATGAATATATTATAAGCAAATAAAAAATTAGTAGGATAAAGGAGGTAGCGCACTTTATATAACATCGTTACCATCTAAGAAATAACATTGATCCCAATTTCTCTCCCATTGGCTTAGGGTTTCTAGTAATGTCATACCATGGTGAGCGTCACAGGATGGGGCTCATCTCCCTCCCACAACAATATTGTCATGGGGGACAAACTTACAACTAACTCACACTCTCAAAATGTGATCCCCAAATCCTCTGTTGATTCGCCTCAAACATATAGTCACTTTGAAGGGGCAGTGGAAGTAAGAATAGATCCTCCCCATGCTCTTGAGAAAAGAATAAAGGGTCTCTCTCAAAGAAGAAACCTTGGTCATTGTTTTCCAAAGGCAGTCACAGATCCTGAATATGAAGTAAAATATAGTCACATAGGTGAATACATCAAGTTCATGCAATACCATCCCCTAATTGGTAAGTTCATGGGGATTTGGCCCACTAAAAGAGCTTTAATCATGTGGATCCATAAAAAAATAAAAGCCAAAGTGGAAAATTGATCTAGAGCTAGGGGTAACAAGATTCTTCACAATCATATTTACCAACCTAGAAGATAAAACAAGTGTCTTTGGAAATAGGCTATACTTCTTCAACTTTGTAGGTTTTTATTTATGCTTCTACGCAAAGAGATTCAACCTAGCAAAGGAGGATTACCTGGTAGCCCCAATATTAAATCTCTTCTCTCTTCCAAAAGAATTTGGGGAAAAAGAAACCATGGAGGAAATAGGCATGCCCTGGGTCACTTTTTGAAGGCCTCTAAAGCCACTAAAAAAGGAAGATACATTATATGCTATATTTGTGTAGATGTGATCATCTTTAAACTATTGTTAGTCTCCATTGACATTTCGTACCAAAATACAATATGGAAACAAAGATACATCTTATGCTAAAATTTGTGTATATATGATGATATTTAAATTGTTGCCAGTCTCCATTGACATTTCGTACCAAAATACAATCTGGAAATAAACCCTATACTATGAGAATATCCCTTTAGATGCAAAAAAAAAATCCCTAAATACGGTCATCTCTTCATAAATTTCCCACTCAATTATGTGATCCCACCCCTCATTCCCCCTCCAACCAAATTTCCTGACGATTTTGAAAAAAAAAACCTCCCTGTGATGCAATCAACACACTCAACCCTCTACTTCCTCCAATAATGGTCTCAAAACCCATAGTAGCATTGGATATGTGACCCCTTGAGACAAAATTCTTTACCTAATAACCCTTCACCCTATAATTCTTTGAAATCAAATCCAAATCTGATTCTTAAATCCCAACCAATCCCTTAGCCTAAAAAACCAGAGCCATGTCATCTCAAAAGTTTTGTGACCAAATCAACAGTTAGTCAAGAAAAGGAAGTGGAAAAGGACATGGATTTATATGCTTTGGACCTCCTAATTATGACAATGACATGGAATGTGAGGACTTGTAATCAATTCCAAGCATCAAGTTCAAATGTTGAAAAAGGATCTCCTCGAATCCAAATCTCAACAACCCTTGTGTTAATTTTCTAGTGTTTTATGCTTAACACAATCACTTGTTCCAATTCTTCTTCAATTAGAAAAATTTATCCAATATAATAAAATATTCTAGTAAACAATAAGTAATTGTAGATAGAAAAATAAATCCAATGCACAATAGAAGACAACCAAGAGCACTAACAAGAGACACAATATTTGGTCAAAGACCAGGGAAAAACCCCACAAGGGGGAAAACCCTTTCAAAATTATTCTTCTATTAGATTGTCATCAAGTGTTTAGGAGAGATATACAATATTCCAATTAATCAACAGTCAAATTCGAATCTTTGACTTGTCCAACAATCAACTAACCAATATCCAAGAGATGAGCCCAAAAGTCAAATATGGTCAACATGTCAAATCTGCAATTTTGGTCAAGGTTAATAGTAATAGCCTTGATTAGTCAATAGTCAACAGTCAAAGTGCCTCCAAAAGATTCAGTTAAAGCAACATCAATTTTTTCCTTCAAAAATCAGTCAACCCAACCCAAAAAAATCAAAATCATGCCCTCACAAATTCGGTCAAAGTCAACCTTTAACTTGCGAAAACCCTTGATCCGAATCTTGGGAAGAAGGCCTCCAAAATCTGCAAAGTTGAAATAGATCTGACAAGATCTACAAAATTAGAATGCCAGAAAAAAAAGAGAGAACATAAAGAAAATAAAACCACAAAGAAACTTGTTTTATTAAAACAGAGAATAATTGTAGAAGCTACATTGTGGCGGACAATCTGTCCTTTTACAAAGTGAGGCTTGTTATTTATAGCCTTTTTTGAGATACAATACCATAGGTGGATACCATGGGCCAATACCATGGGTATATACCACTCACAATACCATGGGTAAATCCCATGTGTGGATGAATAACATGGGTGGATACATACCATGGGTCACTTATAATACCATGGGTGAATAAATATCATGGGTGGATGAATACCATGGGTCGATGCCATTTACAATACCATGGGTAAATTCCATGGGTGGATGGATAACATGGCTAGATGAATACCATGGGTTGATGCCATTTTCCATTCGGATCATTCCTCTCGTCTTAAGAAGCAATGGTCCCCATTGCGTGAAGTTCTCTCCTAGGAAGCCTTTGTTGAATATGAAGAGCCACTGAAGAGAATGGTTTTGTGTAGTTAACCCATAACCGTGATGAACAAAGATCCGAGGATAGAGATACCCTGTAATGCTTGTGACCAACTGTGATATTGACAGTGTGCGGCCTAGTAAATGGACTTCGATGAAGTGTGGGTTTGTGGATGAACCAAAACCATGACAAGCAAAGATCCAAGGACAGAGATACCCTGTAATGCTTGTGACCAACTGTGTTATTAACAGTGTGTGGCCTAGCAAATGGACTTTGATGAAATGGATTTTGTGCGGTTGACCCATAACCATGATGCTGATTGTTGATGAAGTAGCAGGTGCCTACATAGCTTGGGGTGAGAGGGCACGTCTCCAAATAACCCAAGCCGAACACTGCTATGTTGAAACTGATGAATGTGAAGCAGGTGCCTACTAAAGCGGGGTGGGAGGGCACGTCTCCAAAGGGAACCCGCTCCGAATGCTGCTCTAGATTTGAAATGATCATAACTCGGTCAATATAACTCAGAATAGTCATTATAACCTATTTTTGGAAATGGAATGATCATTATGCATCTTATCATGTGTTTTAAGCCACTATATGGAGAATCTAGACTCTCGTATTCGCACTGGAACTGTCTCGCCGTCACAAAATTTCTGAAAAAAATAGTTGATTTTAAATCAACGATAACTCCCACATCCGAACTTCGATTGATTGATTTTTTTTTTTGAACTTGGGTGATTTTTCAAGAGGAGCTCAGATCTATATCCATAATTCTGAAATTTTGCACTGAAAAGTGCGAAAAATGACAGGAGAGCCGCCGTCCATGAATTGTCGTCAGAAAAAATTGCTTCAAAATTGCTGATTTTGAATCAGCGATATCTCCCTCATCCGAACTCCAATTTGGCCGATTTTTTTTTTTTTTTTTTTGAATTTGAGTATTTTTTCGCAAGGAATCCAGATCTTGTCCTTATTTTTGTAATTTTTCACCAAAATTTTCAGATCTGATCTGAAAACTCGCCGCCCAAAAAAATCATGGATTTTGCTGAAGATTGCTGCAAAACATTGAAACTGAAATATGTTTCAAACCCTCATTCCCATGGAGGCGTAGCTTGAATCTGATACCACTGATCCGAATCTTGGGGAGAAGGCCCCCAAAATCTGCAAATTTGAAATATATCTAACAAGATCTACAAAATTAGAATGCCAGAAAAAAAAGAGAGAACATAAAGAAAATAAAACCACAAAGAAACTTGTTTTATTAAAACAGAGAATAACTGTAGAAGCTACATTGTGGCGGACAATCTATTCTTTTACAAAGTGAGGCTTGTTATTTATAGCCTTTTTTGAGATACAATACCATAGGTGGATACCATGGGTATATACCACTTACAATACCATGGGTAAATCCCATGTGTGGATGAATAGCATGGGTGTATACATACCATGGGTCACTTATAATACCATGGGTGAATAAATATCATGGGTGGATGAATACCATGGGTCGATGCCATTTACAATACCATGGGTAAATTCCATGGGTGGATGGATAACATGGCTAGATGAATACCATGGGTTGATGCCATTTTCCATTCGGATCAACCCTAGCTGTAGTTTTGTAGTCAATGCTAGTAATACACCCTAGAAAAGTTGGTCAAACTTACTTTGACCTAGGCCTTCCAAAAATGAAATTTCCCAAGTCAAATTTGGTCAAAATATAGTCAAATTGTCCCAATTAAAAGGTCAACGCATAAAAACATAATTTCCTTCCCTTCCTTCGCACGTGTGAGTTCAAACCTCCAATTGCTCACATGTATGAACCAATCAAGAGAAGAGGGAGAATATATGATGTGTGATGATGATGCTCCAAAGTGATGTGACATGAGTTTTACTTATAAGAGACTTGGGGGGTTGAAATAGCTTGCCCATGATGACTTGTACTTTTGTGCACATGTCGATTTCACCTTAAAAATATATATGTTTCCTTGACCAAATTAAATTCTTCTAAGGGATAGGAGGGGTCTTTCTTGATGAGGAAGGTTGTCTAAACGAGGAAATTTTTCCCTGAGCTACCAAATTATCACTCCCTCTCAGCTAGGGATAAATTTGTGATCGCGTCATGAATCTCATCTCAAAAATCTCGTCATCGTCATCTCTGAACCAAGTCATGTCTCGTCTTTGCTCATCTTCGATCATATCTGCTCAACTTTGTTCATCTATTAAACACTCTCGAATCTAAAGAAGAAGAATCATCATAAGGGAGCTTAAGCTACCACCCTATATCCAATGACAATAGGCAAGATACAACTTATTGTGCAAGGATCACAACCATCTTGTTGTCAATTGAAAATAGGGGAGATATTACTTTCCATGAGAGGTAAGGATCAAAATTTGTCCTATCATCCAATGAAAAACAACAAGATACAACTTACAATGGGAGGTAAGGATCACATCCATCCTATCATCCAATCACAATGGGCGAGAAAAAATATACCGTGAGAGGTAAAATATCATCCATCCCATTGTGTGTCGATCTTCCGATTTTGACCCTCAAGAGTCAAGTGGTAGAACACTTGCATCCCATCACTTGAGTGAGATGCCACTTTCCATGAGAGGTGAGGATCACAACCATTTCAAGTATCCTTAGCCATTTCCCATATGGGTGGCAAGCCTAACAAGCCCAGCTTATGGGTAGGATGTATACTATGGCATACTTTGCCTAGTCCAAACATGATAGGGGGAGATACCCAACGTTTCATAAATGACAAGGATCACACACACCCTATGGTGACAATAGGTGAGATACTACTTATCGCAAGGGATAAGGATCACAACCATCCTATTTTCCAGAGATCCCTCAACCCCAGGAGCTCTCTAGCTCAATTCCTCTCCCTATGAGCTCAAATAGGGGGGAATAGCATAGCTTAGTGTCCTTGATAAGCCAAGACCCTTTCCTAGGAGGGTCACATCCATCAGTCCAAGCTGCTCTCTAAATACCAAGAACTTCCCTTTCGGAAAAGACTTGGTAAGAATGTCTACTATTTTCTCATCAGTGGAAATGCGATGGAGTCTTATGGCTCCTCTCTGCACCATGTCTCAAATATATTGATACTTTATCTCAATATGCTTGGACTTGTTGTGGAACACAGGATTCTATGCTAATCAGATCCCACTCTTGTTGTCGTAATATATCATTGTTGTATCCAGAACCTGCTCAAACAACTCTCCAAAGAGCTTCCTCAACCATACCGCCTCGTAGTTAGCCATGCTAGTAGCAATATTCTCTACCTTTGTTGTTCTTAAAGCTACAAAATTTTGCTTCCTTCTCACCTAATATATCATGGAAGAACTCAAACTGTATGATAGTGCTCATAATTGCAACATAACCCTGGTATCAGCATGGCTTCTTACTTTCTCTAAAGGTTCATTTGGCAACAACATGTCTTTCAGCATCCTCTAATGTATCGCAAATCCAAAGTGGTCTCTTCCTGGCAGGGGGATCACATGGAGGAGGCTCCAAGGGGCATGTTAGCACTCCACCAGTTCTCCAAAGGCTGAAAAGGTGACCAGCAAAGGTAACCACATACCACTTTGACCTAGTAGATAGCCCTAATAGGTTGAGAGGGCTCTCTCAATGAGCTCAAAACCAAGGATTTACTGTGACATGAAATATATTAGGCTAGATATGTTTAGATCAGGGTTTTGGTTGATTTGGTGGTTTTGTGTTGGATGGTGGCTTAGGTCTAAGAAGACTAGGTCAGAGCTCTGAAAATCATATTTGCAGAGATGTAATGGGGCAAGGTAGGCACATACTTTAGCACTTTTAGAGGTATCTTTGTGTATAAGGTAGATTGGTAAGGTTTCAAAATGAGCATGAATCTCATGAATTCGTTTATATCAAAAAAAATATGAACAAAAATGTGAAAGCTTCTCCAGAACGGAGCATTATATCAATGAATTTTGTTTATCATCTTAGAAAACAAACACATGAAGCATGGAAATGGAAATGGAAGGTACAATAAATTCAAACATATGATCATAGAAGTAAAAACACTGCTAAAGCACATACCACATGAATCCCACTACAATGGATGAAAATTTTGTCTATTACTTCTTGCCAAATTCACAAAGTACACTAGTATTCACAAGGCTCAATTCCACAACATCCAACCTTTGAAAATGATTACAAAGTTCCTCATATAGTCATTGAGGTCAAAATCCTCCCTTAGAGGTCGAATTTCCAGCAATAAAAGCCAAATTCATGCACCTATCCAATGTCTGCTACATACAATGGTGGTTACTCAACCATTTCCTCCTTTTTTCTAACCATTATGAGACATTTCCTCAAAGGCTTTAATACATGATAAGATACTTAAATAACTCAAATTGACCATAATTAAATTTACTATTTACTATTTACCCTATGTCATTCACCTCTCAACTTTTCATCACAATAAATTTACAAATTACATAATTACAGTGAAATTCTGGAAATTTAGTAGTTTTTTGCCTATGCGTAGCGAGCTGTTGGAGGATGTTTTTGAGTGCCTTTCTAAAGTTCAAATACGAAACTGAGTAAGCATGCAAAATGACCTTTTCTAGGCTGAGATATGCTCATTTTCCCAACACTGCTCCATATGTGCAGCGAGGGGTCCAAAATAGTGGCAGAAACCTTTTTTTTGGCACTTTTTTGCATTTTCCATGAAATCTATGCAAGATATTAGAAAAACAATGAAATGGGTCTGAAGTAGAGGTCAATATCTTTCCAAAAATGTCGAGTTTCAGTCATTTGGATGCTCTAAGGAAATGTGCAGTGTGAGCTCGTTGCACATATAGGGTGACCAAAACTGCCAAAAAACTCAAAAATTCATAAAAACGAAAAATTGCTCAAAAAATCCTCAAAATTGGCCCAGAGATGCCTGAAAAGGTGCATTATGCCACTAAGGAAGCATCAGAAAGTATTTGCAAGTTTTCCTCCTCCTTTTGACTTTTTAGGGTTTCCTCTAGTTTTGTTTGTAACTGTTTGACTTTAACATTACAAATTTGATTTCTTGCATAGTAATGGTCAGTCATGTGATTATGTATCTTGTTATCCCTGCTGGATTTGTCAATGAGCTTCTCCAAGGGGATGTTGACTTTATCAAGCCAAAACTCCATGTTTTCATTGATTTCACTGGCTATCCTTTCTTCAAAACTCAACTCTTCATCTAGTGGATTCTGCTCTCTTTCCTTCTGCAATGCCCTTTTGAGACCCATGGTCCTTGGCCTCTTCCTTCTTATCACCTGCTCTTCATGCTCATCATAATCTTATGTTTCATCCACTTCTTTTCCTTTCACATCATGCATTCTAGCCTCAAACTGACTTTTCTCTAAAGCTAATTGTTTTTCCTTCAACTGACTATTTTCTTTCTTTAGGAAAGAAATGATGAAGTTAGCCCTTGACAAGTTGTCTTGGAGTTCTTTGATCTGTTCATTCTTGTCCTTGATGATCCTCTCTAGGTTTTCATGCTCATTGTTGGGCCGAGGAAAAGGTACATTTTACCCCTATCTTTACCACGATTTGTCATTTACTTTTACATGTTTTTACTTCATCTTAGAAATAAAGTAAATGAAAATGATGCAAAAGTAAGGTAGAATGAATTATTGATAAAAGGTGTGTTTAATAGCATAAAAACTGATTTTTTGCTGTCTTTATTGATAGGGAAGTGAAACAGCCAAACAGCTGACCAGAATGACCAAATAACAGTAGACAAGAAAAGCAAACGAAATCATATCAGCTGCTATGAATCAGCGGAATATGCAGAGGCACACAAGTTCTTGGAGTATTCAGTTGATAGCCATGAAGCGGCAGGATCTCCTAATCCTGAGGATCCGTTACTCTGTTTTATTTCCCCTTTAAGTTATAAAAGGATGTAGGTGAAAGAGACAGACCAGTTCATGTATTATAATTTTCTTGTAATAAACGTATTCAGACATAATCGTCAAGTTCGTGCTAATGTATTGCTCTATTGATTAATGAAGAAATTGGTGTTTTTAGTATAAACAACTTCTGAGTATTTCTTGGTAGAAGACTTCTAGAGGCTTCAGGCCTAGTCCCTGGGAGTTCTCTTGTTATTTTGTGTTATACGTTTATTTATGGATCTTTCGTTTTTAGTTATCCTTTGTGTTTCATAGCATTATCATTCAATTGGTTAATTGTAGGCATGATATGTTATAACTTCCTTTTCAATAGATTAATTTATCATTAATGTTCTTTTATCAGCAAGCGACGGTTTTACATTCGTTAGACTAGTTTCAGTGTGGTTGCTATTCAATTATGCATATAGTTATTTCTTGAATCTTTCCATCATAAGTGTGAACGTTGGTTTGATGTTTAATTCTAAATGATGCTATTAGTTGATTGATAGAGAATTCCATTGCAAAATCTAGAATAATTGATTGTTGTTCAATTTATTAGGATTGTTATTCAATTCATTAGGGTTGTTGTTCAATTCATTAAGGTAGCTCTTCAATTCAACAAAGTGTATTGTTCAATTGCAATCTATTCTTTATTTCAATCTTGAGTGGTTATTTCTACATAAGCTTAGAACAAGGGTTGATTCCTTTGATTAGTTTGAAGTAAGTCATAGTTACTTTTGAGTTGATTTGATTGAACTTCAAGAATTAGATAATAGTTCTCACAACAATTTAGAATAGTTGGCCTCTGAATTCACTCGTATATATTTTGCTTGCACTCTTGAAATAACAAGACTTGCCCTGGGTTGATGATTAATGTGAAACATTATGGTCATCTTTAACAGTCACCTTTTTGACTCAACATTTTGGCGTTGTTTCCGGGGAGAGTGTTTAGGAGTGATGTATTTTATTTCTTTTCCTTTTGTTGTGAAAGAATTGGGTATTGAAAATGAGAGCTAAGAACCTGCGTACTAGAAAGAAAAATGCTTTCTCTCCAGCCCGCTTCTCAGCAATTGTGCAAAGGTTATAGGATAGGTGTTTTTGTTTTTTTATGACTAGGAAGAAAAAGATAGAATTAGATCAAAATCCCCCCTTAAATCCACAAAACCTATGGGATCAGTGGCCCTTGGTAGAACAACATATATAGACGAAATCATTAAGAAGGCTGAATCCCAAGCATTTGTAGGACCCAAAACTGTTGAACCCTTAGTTAAACTGAGAGGGGGGGGGGTGAATCAGTTTAACACATTCATGGACTTTTAAAACTTTTCATTAAACTTTATCAACACCTTCATTTCAATAGTCCCTCAGGCAGCAGCCCACGCCAAGATTCACAGTGAAATAGAAGGGTCTTAACGAAGCCTTCAGACTATAGAACACTTAAGTCTTGACCCTTCGAGAGAGGGAAATTCTTGCAATTTGCAGGAAGGAGAGGGAGAAACCAATAATGCAGTACATGTAAAAACTCCAGAGCTTGGATCTCATGAGATAGTAGTTGAGACAGAGACACACAGTACCCTAGATCGAGAAGTGTTGCAAGGCCTTCTCCAAATCCACTCCCTAATTCCACTAAAATTATCCTCCTAGATCAATAAATCCCTAAATATTATTGGCACATCTTTGATCAGATGGTGCAGAACCAAAACCAGAGACAAACATCAACATTGGAGTATCCCATTGTTGATTCGGCCGCAAATGCCCCTATGAAAGCTATTCCATTACAAAATATCCCCACTTTCCATGGGCTAAACTCAGGAGATCCGGATGCATTTTTATTTGAATTCGATGTTTTGTGTAGGGGATATGACTACACCACTGACCCTCAAAAACTGAAACTATTTCCCTCTATGTTGAAGGAGGCAGCACTACGCTGGTTTATGGGGCTTGGTGGAGGAACCATTAATAGTTGGGATCAGATGAAAAACTCTTTTCTTAACAAATATCAAGACTACTGTCGGACTTGGGAACTAAAAGACAAAATCTTCAATATGTATGCAAAAGACCATGAGACATTAGAAGAATAAGTTGAAAGATTTAAATATAATTTTCAAAGATCTCTATATACTACACTATCTAAAGATATTTTAAAAGCAACAATGATTAAATGAATGAAAGAAGAATGGGTAGAAACACTTAATATAGTGGGAAAAGGGGACATCTATCAAGAAGAATATGATGACATTATTGCATTGTGAATCATATGCTCTCGAGTTAGTACGCGAAGTAGACCAACTGGACGAGATTCAGTTACGAAGAATTATAAACAGTCAGTTGGCAGCGTGACTAGAGCAGAATTCAGAAATCTTTTAGAAGTTTTTAAAACCGATATCTTAGGCACCCTCACAACATAGCTAGATGTCCTACAAGCCAAGCAGAAGCAAGCTTTAGTAGAACATAACTTGGCTGTTTTTTTCCCACGCTGTCGGAAGAAGCACAACTAGCAGGAGTGTCCATTATACATGGTCCATGCATGTGCTATTTGTACCAAGGACCACGCCACTGGCCATTTCCCTTCACTCCCAGGGTTGAAAGAAGTTTTTAAAGAGGCAGAAGAAGAAACAGAACAAATGTATCTAATGAGTCAACGTCGGTAGTGGGAAGCACGACCAGGTATGCTACAAGACCCGTCTTAGTTCTTTTATCCTCCGCAATTTAATTAACAGAACCCTGGAACAGCATGGCAGGGGAAATAACTTTTTTCTATCTGGCCATCCCAATCATTTTCCATGCCTCCTTGGCCAACACAATCCCCTTTAGGTAATAGTTGGTCAAGTTTTCATTTTTATCCCCCTTACTGGCAAAACAATCCATATTAGTCCCAGTGGCCTGCCTCCACTTCATAGAATACAAATTGGTCTCAAAACTGGCAGTGGCCCTTGGGAATGACCAATTTACCTATGGGAACAGGGTCTTAGAATCAACCCACATTACCATCTCCATACCCAGTCCAACACAATCCTCAGCCTATTATGCATCCTCAATTGCCAGCTCAACCCAATCCTAATCCTAATAACAAACAGGTTCAGCTTATCCAGATTTTTGAAAACCCAAACCCCGAAACTGAGCAAAAGCAATGCAATGAACTTAGCTAAGATCAGGGCATGTTTTTTCACCTAAAGAAGATACGACCCTGCCACAACTTGAGTCTAAAATTCCAACAGTACCTAAACAATTAACTATGACAGAAACAAAGATAGAGTAGGGGAGGGACATAGTTGACCAAAAAGATCCAGAAAACCTTATTATTTCCTCCCCTCTATTCCCTGAGAGATTAAAACTAGATAAAATAATAGTCTCTTCAGATTTTGATCTCCTCGGGGAATTAAAAAATCTATGCATTAAAATTCCTCTCCTACAGGCTATACAAGACATTCCTATCTATGCCAAAATAATTAAAGAATTGTGCAGAAAAAAACAGGTGAGGAAAGCAAAGACTATACCAATTTTTCATGTAGTGGGAGCACTGTCAGTCTTACTCTTGGGTAAAGAAACACCAATAAAATACGAGGATCCAGGAAACCCCATAGTCACAGTATAGATCTCTGGCCACTCCTTTTCAAACACATTAGTTGATTTAGGGGCGGCCATTAACATCTTAACTACATAAACCTATGAGAAGTTAGGTATAACAACCTTGGAACCCACATCTACCTTGCTGGAACTTGCTGAGAGATCTGTTATAAAACTAGAAGGTATATTATAGGACATCCTGGTTTCTGTGGACTCATGGGAGTACCCGATAGAATTTTTAGTTATTAACCCAAAAAGTAGGTTAGATGGACATCCCCTGATATTGGGATGCCCTTGGTTAGCGATGGTAGATGCTTACATAGTCTATCGAACAGGCAACATGGCCATTGCTAGAGGAGATACCATAAAGAATATTGTGATATACCCCCCTTCCAAACCAAGTCTTCCCACTGTAAATATTCACAAACAGCCACATACATACTGGGAACAAAAAATTCGTTCACCACTGACAATAGTTGAAGCACTTGAATTCAAAGATCAAACTGAAGACGATGTAATCGATAACTTCATGAACCAACCATCTACTTTAGAAAATTTAAGTGCCAAATGTTAAAAGTAATTCTTGATAACGAAGCACAGGAGGACCCATTAACAGACATTGATGACCAGCACATACCCACGATTGTTGTTCGCAATAGCATGCCAATTGAAATTGAGCCAGGGAAATTTTTAAATATCAATGACAGTCTAGATAGTAACCAGCAGCAAAAGCTCGTTAAAATTTTACAAAAATATAAGGGAGCCTTTTCTTGGGACTACCTAGACATGAAGGGTATAGATCCTCAACTATGCACACATCAAATTTATACTGAAAATGATGATCGAACTATTCGGCAGCCTCAGCGGAGGTTAAACCCGCATCTGAAATACATTATAAAATATGAATTACAAAAGCTGCTAGATGTAAAGTTCGTTTATCCTATTTCAGACAAAAAATGAGTCTCTCCTCTTGTAGTCATCCCTAAAAAGAATGGTAAGTGGAAAATCTGTGTGGATTACAGAGAACTGAATAAAGCAACACATAAAGACCACTCCCCCCTCCCTTTTATTGATCAGGTCCTTGATATAGTGGCAGGAAAACGGTTCTTCTCTTTTCTTGATGGTTTCAGTGGTTACATTCAAATCCAGATAGCCCCTAAAGACCAAGATAAAACGACCTTTATCGGCCCCTGGGGTAAATTCGCCTATAGGGTATTGCCATTCGGACTATGCAATTCCCCAACAACTTTTCAAAGGGCCATACTCAGCATTTTTTCTAATTTAATAAATGAAGGGCTCGAGGTTTACATGGACGACTTTACTCCATATGGAGATGACTTTGATCAGACACTGCAAACACTAGAAAACGTATTGGAACGATGTATTGCTACCAGATTGTGTTTGAGAAATAAAAAGTGTCACATGATGATGATTGAAGGAGTGATCCTAGGACACTACATCTCGGCAGCTGGAATACAGGCAGATTCGGAAAAGGTAGGTAATTATTTTACTAGCCACACCTTGTACTCAGACAGTGGTACGTAGTTTCCTTGGATATGCAGGGTACTACCGTAGGTTTATAAATATTTTTTCACAAATTGTTGCACCCTTGTATGCATTAACTGGAATTGTTGAATTCCATTGGTCTGACAAATGTGACAGTGATTTTTCAAATTTGAAGAAACTGGACTCGACTGCACCAGTCTTACGTGGCCCCAATTGGGAGCTGCCTTTTCACATTTCCTCAGATGCATCCGATATAGCGATAGGGGCGGTTCTCGGTCAAGAAGAGGACAAGAAGCCCTACGCTATTTACTATATCAGCAAGAATCTCACTCCTGTCGAGTTAAACTATACAGTGACTGAAAAGGAATTCTTGGATGTCATTTATGCTATTAATAAATTTAGACATTATATAATTGGCTATCAAGTATTCATGCATAATGATCACTCTGCCATTAGATATTTAGCTAATAAACCTATTACAAATGGAAGAGTGAATCATTGATTGTTGCTTTTATAGGAGTTTGATATAACTATCAGGAACCGTCCAGGAAAGGAGAATGTAGTTGCAGATTTCCTGTCTAGAGTTCCAAAGTCAAATGACCCACTACCAGTGGATGATCAATTCCCTGATGAGCATTTTTTCGCTGTAGCAGTCAAAACACCATGGTACACAGATGTAGCGAATTATCTGGCAGTAGAAAATCTGCCAAGACACTTGACAACAAAGGAACGGAAGATGATTATTCAGCGCAATGCTAGATTCTCTTGGATCGGTGGATATCTTTTCAATATAGGAGTTGATATGCATATACAAAGAGGCATCCGAGAAGACGAGATTTATGACATCTTAAGGGCCTGTCATGATGAACCATGTGGTGGGCATTTTGCGGATAGCAGGACAGGGCACAAAGTATTACAAATGGGATACTATTGGCCTACAATTTTTAAAGATGCCAAGAAATATGTCCAAGCCTGCGATAGTTGCCAAAGAATGGGTTGCCATGGCAAATTTGACGAGATGCCATTGTAGCCACAGTTGGTAGTAGAACCTTTCGAACGGTGGGCACTGGAATTTGTTGGGCCATTTGTAAATTTTTGTAGATGTTTTATGCTTGATGCAACTTTAATTTTTATCCAATATCAGCTTGCAATCACATAAAAAAGAAAGAAAAATGCTAATAGAAAATACTAGTAGATCGAAAGAAGACAAGCCAAAATATATAAGTGTGTTGGTGCGTTACGGCGGCCAGCAGGATGTTTCAACCAACAAAGTCTCAAAACGGTCAGCCATCTAGAAGTGTCACACAACCCTCTAGGACATCCATAATAGTCAACCCTAAAAATCAATGAAAGTCAATGCTGTTAGTCAACAGTTAACACAAAACAACAACAACAGCAAGGTCAATGCAGCCAAGTCAAAGTCAATGTCCCGCCTCGAAAATTGTGCCAAAAAATGCGGATTGAGGAAATCAAAATAATGGGAGAGTCTCAAGTCAATTTATCCATGAATTGACTAAAGTCAACGATGGTCAATGCTGCGGTAAACCCTAGGCCGAAAACATAGAAGTCTCCTTGCTGCAATTTCCCACGTGTGAAGAGAAGAGACTCCAAGGTGATCGAACCAATCAGATGAGGAGAGAGAAATGTGTGAGGATGTGATGAGTGAAAATGTCCTCCAACGTTGACCAATTTATATCCATCAATGAGGGTGTGTGACACAAATGCTGGGGCTCCAAACCTTCAGGCAGACCTACACATATTTTGAATAAATTCAAAATAAATGTTCTGCTCATCAGATCAAGATGATCTTTAGATCGATCTTGCACCTCTCCAAAAGAGGAGTCCAATAAAAATATTGGTATCTTCATCTGAGCATCACAACATGGAGTTTGGACCTATTTTTCCAAAATTAACACTCCCTCTCAACTAGGGAGAACTCCATCCACCTGTGCAATCCAAACATCATGTTTCATCCTACCATAACTTGCTTTGCTAGCTTCTTTATTTCAGAAAAGAAGTGGGTCAGTCACAAAGACATCATCCCCAGCTGACAGATTCAGCCCAGAGGTCCGAAACCTCTATATGACTCAAAAGAGTCACATACCAACCTGAAGTTGTCTTATCTGACCCGAAGTCAGTAGGAGGTCCGAAACCTCACTACACTTGATCCCAGATCAAGTGGTTGGACCGTGCCATCTTAGATAGAGAGTACAGAAATATCTGATCCGTCCATCAGTATTTTCTACTAGTCTCTAGTTTTTCCCACCTCACTAGCCAAATGAGAGGTACTTCCCATGAGTCCAGGACTCAAATGGGTAGGATGCATACGGGGCACATATCATGATAGGTGAACCAACTCAATTATCATAGTGGTGGGGATGAAGCACACCAACAAGGTTCGGTAAGACTAGCCCTGTGGTTTCTTATAGCTCCGATAAGCTATCCCCAAAGACCCCCAGAGCTCCAAGAGCTCATCATCCAACAAGTCCCTTAGCATAGGGTCGTTCCACGATACCAAGATTCTCACGGAAGGTTAGGATCTTGACGTTCCCCAAGGGCTTTGTGAGAATATCTGCTACCTGCTCATCAGTTCCTATATGATCGAGCCTTACAGCGCCTCGTTGTACCATATCTCGGATAAAGTGGTACCTGATATCAATATGCTTGGATCAATCATGGAACACGGGATTCTCGGACAACTGAATCCCACTCTGGCTATTACAGAGTATCACGATGGTATCTAGCACATGCTCGAACAACTCACTGAAGAGCTTTCGCAACCAAACTACTTCACAACAGGCCATACTTGCTGCAATGTATTCGGCCTCCGCGGTGCTCAAAGCAACCGACTTCTACTTCCTGCTCATCCATGATATCGAAGCAGAACCAAATGTGAAGCAACATCCCGATGTGCTCTTATGTAATGTTCCTACTTAGCCTTAGCTAAGAGGAGACATTCAATTTTGATTTAATTTATGTTTTATGAATAAATGAATAAAGGAGGACATGTAAAACTCCTAAGAAGTCTAAAAAATTCAATGCCCATGTGAACAAAGACAAATCAGGGCTATGTAAATAATCACTTGCAGGTGTGAAAGAGGTTTTGAGCCAAGATTGGGTCCACCTTGACCAAGTCAACTGTGCTGTCTAGGTTCATTGCATCTCCAAAAGGGACTACACAGTATTAGAAGGGAGCCTCTAATGTGAAAAGGGCCAACTCATCAAAGTGGTTTAGGGTTTGCAAGAGTTATCTCATGTTATAAAAAGGAGGAGAAGGCACATGAAGAGGTTGTTGATAGATTATATTTCTGAAGTATTTGTCTGCTTAGGCAAATACCATTCTCTGCTGTTTAGTGGAGGATTGTGATTGGAATTCCTGTTTAGGGGTTTCATCTCTTCCCTTGAGGATCATTGGAGGAGTTGTTTGCTGAATTTAGCCACTATCTGTTTTGAGACCAAGATCTTTCTTTCATGAGCAGCGCTGGCCCATTGAGGGTTTTGCAACTGCTATATTTTGTAGCAAGTGGTGTTCTAGATCTGCTTAGATCTAGCTTGTTTTGAGAGGCTTTCTTTGTTGGAGTGTGTTCTTCAGCCTCCAAAGAGATAGCTAAACCATATTTTGTATTAGATCTGTAATTTCATTCCAGTTATTTAGTCTCCTTCACCCTCTACACAGTTTCTGCTCAATACTGCATTATTTTGTGAGAGGGCTTTCTTATTTCAGTTTGCTATCGATTTGGAGGAAGATCTCTTGGTGTTAGGCTTGCCTTCCCTTGGTGATCCATGGACTGGGTTGCTGATCCATGTCTCTATAGATCTGATCTCTTTCAGTAATAAAAGTTATCTTCAGAAATTTCTCGGTTTTCTGCAGCACTGCAATTTGTAATTCAGATCTACAGCTTGTTATGCAATATTTTGATGTAATTCCAATAGGATCTTGTTCTTAATGTCTTATAGTTTCCAGATCTATATTAGATCTGATGTTTCATCCATACATATTTTAGAGATATTAAATTTAATGTACAACATCTGAACCATCTGAAAAATAACGCTGTCTATGTATTTCTGCAGTTTGTTACTAGTTGCAGCTCTAATTTCTGAAGGGATTTTGCCCTAGTTTCTTTTGTAATCTGTTGTAGAGGCTATAAGCTCAAATATAAATCTGATTTACTGTTATATCTCTGAATTATCAGATATTTTTCTTTCCTCCTATGATTTTTAGTCAAAACTGCCCAATTCTAGTTGCTAGGGTTTTTGTGTTTCAACAACCTCTCTCTTTGGCTGATTTCTAGCTAGTCTTCATTTTGGGAGATCTGTTTAATGTGCCTAAACTGATTTATTTTTTTTCAGCTGAAACTCTATATATAAGTCACATACAGCATAAATGAGGGGATCTCAACCCTGATATATGTTATTCTTTCTCATATTTTCTTATAAAACGTTTTCTTTGAAGACCTTGTTGAGATTCCCGAAAGGGATTATTCCAATTTCTATTGGCAAAGTCTACAGTTGGCCAGGTAGCGTCTAGTTCTCACCCTCTTTTCAAAGGTGACATAACCAGTAAACTCCTCTGTAGTCCATCTCTGACATAGAATCTTGAGAATCCCCAAAAAGGAATACTACAGTGGTAGCAGAGCTCCACTCTTGGCATAGCCTGTGCTAGCATTGGAGCCTCAGTCATGCTGCATTCCAAATATGAAGATCCTATTTCTGAGAGGGAGAGGAGATACCAGAATAGAAGTCATAGAAAGTATGGCTATACTACTGTTGACCTTGACAAGGGTCAAGACAAGGGGAAAGCCCCTGAGTTGGTGAATGATAAAGATAAGGAGGCAGAAGAGTTTGCAAAAACTCTCTTGGAAGATATGCAAGATCTATCCAAGGAGATAAAGGAGATGAGAATAGATCGAATGAGGGAGTCTCTTGGGAGATTCCATTAAGGAGAAAGTTCTGAAATGTCTCAGTTTGGGACTGGTCAACCTATGAGCTTGCCTCAAGTTCCACAGATCTCACAACGCTCTACAATGCCTACCTTCTTTGCTGTAGAGAATGAAGGGATTCAAGAGTCAACCTCTTTGGAAGGCTACTTTGCAGAATATGATTCACAAATTCAAAGGTTCAAGGATAACTTGAGTTTTCAAGACTTCTGCCATCTCAAGGACCGGAGGAGGCCATTGCAGCAGTATAGAGATGGAGGCTTCCTTCATGGGAGGCACCACACCATGAGCAGGTTCTTCTTGCCTAAGTTCGATGGATCACCCTCTTGTTCTGCTAAAGCATGGGTGGAGAAGTTGGACATTTATTTCCAGCTGAATAAAGTGCCTGAAGCAGAAGCCATTAAGATTTTTGCGCTGCATTTTGATGGAGAAGCCCACAACTGGTGGTTTCATGGACTTTATACATTGGGGCACAACAATGTGTCCACTTATGCTGAGTTCACTAGGAGACTAGTGGAGAGATTTGATTGGAAGGATCCGAAGGCCCCTTTCATAAGCTTAGAAAAGCTTAAACAGACAGGAGATGCTGAGGCCTATATCTCTGAATTCCTGAGATTGTCTGTAATGGTTCCAGATCTTTTAGTAGAAAGGAGAGTCTATATGTTCATTGATGGCCTGGAATAACCTTTGCTTGGGTTGGTCAAGTCTACCAAGCCCACCACTCTGCATGATGCCATTGAAAGAACTAGAGATCTCCAAGATGCCTTGCCAAGGGCAAAGGCAACCTTCCCAATCAAAGCCACTCACTCCTCTAAAAAGAAGGAGGGGAAAGCTGCTCCACCCAAAGAGAGCTCAAAGAAAAAGCTTCTTGACAATGATCTTCAGAGGGAGTTGAGGAAAAATAAATTATGTTTCACTTGTCAAGAGCCATGGGTATCGGGACATAGATGTGTTGCTGGAAGAGCACACTATATTGAAGTCTCTCGGATTGTGAGGAGGAAGAGGGAAATGATGGACATAGGAGAGGTCACAGTGGTGGTGATGATGAGGAGGAGGATCCATCATCATCCAGAGAAGAAGAAGGAGCATTTGCTCCAACCGGTGGGACTCTTGCTTCCTTGAGAGGAGTGCCCAAGTATTTGACTCTTAGAGTGCAAGGTTCAGTTATGAACCAAAGAGTATCCATTCTGATTGACAATGGGGAAACCCACAACTTCATTGATGCTCACTTTGTCTAAAGGAGAGGGATCCCTACTGATACTTTTGATGGGTTCTTTGTTTTGGTTCCGGGAGATAGAACTATGCAGTGTATGCAGTATGTTCCATCACTTATTGTGACTATGGGGACCTACACTTTGGAGGACCACTTCTTTGTAGTGGATATACCAGACACCAACATCATCTTGGGTGTCCAGTGGTTGATTACTTTGGGAAAGTTCACCACTGATTGGAAGGCCTTGCAGATGTAATGGGTGGATTTGAAGAGTGGGAAACAAAAAATCATTCAAGGCATGCACACCTACCCTTCACTTGATGTTTCCACTCACACAACAAAGATGGAATTGCGCAGTGGGGGCAGGGACCTCACAGTTCCTTCTCTCATGTTTATGAGAATGCTGCAAGGTACATTCCTACATCATGGCAAGCCACTTGGGGTGCCATTAGATTCTATGGGGAAAGCTTCACCAAGTGCTAAAACAATGGAAGAAAGAGTCACAGTGCTGTGGGAGGAAGCAAGGGGAAGGATCAACCTTCCCACAAACAATTTTGGCATGCATAGTTCCAAAGAATGAATCAACAACAAGGCAAGCACCAACTTAGATGAATCAACAATGCTGTCTTTTTTTAGAAGTGTAGATCCATATTGGAGATCTCAACTCCTTGTGGAGTACTCCAAAGATCTGCACACCGGGATGATCTTAGATGGCATAAAGCAAGGAGGAGGCTATTTGGTCCATGAAGGGGTCATCTATCATCTTGGTAAAGTATTATTGTCTCAAGCCTCCAAGCTTAAGCAAGAAATACTACAAAGGGCACACAAGGAGTTCCTTTCCAGCTACATGCAGTCAGCAAAAATCTACTCCCTAATCTTGAAAATTTTTGATTGGGAGGGTATGGAGGAAGAGCTACATCAGCATTATGATTGGGAGGAATTAAATCATCGCTTACAAGAGTGAAATAGTTATGTGGAGATGGGGCAGCCAAGGGATCTTATGTAGGAGACATTTCAGCCATCTCTTTCTTCTCTCAAAAGAGGGGAAAAGCCCATGCCTAACTCTATGTGTGTGGGAGGATTGTATGGTAATAAATCTGATCTTATGGAGCAAGTTTATTTTTCTGATTTGGCATATTCTCTTACCATATGTATGCAGGCCATGGCTCCTACAAGGAGTTATATTACATGCAGATCTCATGGCAATGATGAGGCCAAGAAAAATTCCAAAGCTGGCCACTCCCTTGCAGTACAAGGGGAGATTGCTTATCATGAGGGGTGCTTCCCAAAAGCACCTAATGAGGGTTTCACTTTCATCCATGTCAAAGTGGCCTATGAAGAAAAGATGTGGTGGGAGTACCACCTATCACATTCAGATCTACTCAAAACAAGGAGTGCACTGCGCTGGTACCTCATGTGGGATTGTGACCCACCTCCTCAAGTGCAAATTTCAATTTTCCTATATGGGATTTTGCTTCCATACATAGATGACATATTGGTATTGTTTATGGGTATGTATGGGAAAAAATTAAGTAGTGTATATGTACCTCATGGGATGGAAATTTATCCTGTACTTCATGATACATGTTTCAGATGTGAGATTGGCTCACCCATGTTTATTTCTGTTGAGTTTTACATTCTTGAAGGGGCAGACTATGTATCTATCATGTTAGCATTGGAGGAGCAGTTTTTGATGTATTGTCTTGGTGAGCACTTACTCCATGATGAAAGCTTGATTCTTGATGGTGCCATCAATGGATAAGGAGAATAAGTACAACTATTACCCTACCAGTTTCTTGAGGACAAGCAACATTTTGAGGGGGAGGACTGTAATGTTCCTACTTAGCCTTAGCTAAGAGGAGACATTCAATTTTGATTTAATTTATGTTTTATGAATAAATGAATAAAGGAGGACATGTAAAACTCCTAAGAAGTCTAAATAAATCAATTCCCATGTGAAAAAAGACAAATCAGGGCTATGTAAATAATCACTTGCAGGTGTGAAAGAGGTTTTGAGCCAAGATTGGGTCCATCTTGACCAAGTCAACTGCACTATCTAGGTTCATTGCATCTCCAAAAGGGACTACGCAGTCTTAGAAGGGAGCCTCTAATGTGAAAAGGGCCAACTCATAAAAGTGGTTTAGGGTTTGCAAGAGTTATCTCATGTTATAAAAAGAAGGAGAAGGCACATGAAGAGGTTGTTGATAGATCATATTTCTGAAGTATTTGTCTACCTAAACAAATACCATTCTCTGCTGTTTAGTGGAGGATTGTGATTGGAATTCCTGTTTAGGGGTTTCATCTCTTCCCTTGAGGATCATTGGAGGAGTTCTTTGCTGAAGTTAGCCACTATCTGGTTTGATACCAAGCTCTTTCTTTCATGAGCAGCGCTGGCCCATTGAGGGTTTTGCAGCTATTATCTTTTGTAGCAAGTGGTGTTATAGATCTGCTTAGATCTAGCTTGTTTTGAGAGGCTTTCTCTGTTGGAGTGTGTTCTTCAGCCTCCAAAGAGATAGCTGAACCATATTTTGTATCATATCTGTAATTTCATTCCAGTTATTCAGTCTCCTTCACCCTCTGCGTAGTTTCTGCTCAATACTGCGTTATTTTGTGAGAGGGCTTTCTTATTTCAGTTTGCTATCGGTTTGGAGGAAGATATCTTGGTGTTAGGCTTGCCTTCCCTTGGTGATTCGTGGATTGGGTTGCTGATCCATGTCTTTATAGATCTGATCTCTTTCAGAAATAAAAGTTATCTTCAGAAATTTATGGGTTTTCTGCAGCACTGCAATTTGTAATTCAGATCTACAGCTTGTTATGCAATATTTTGATGTAATTCCAATAGGATCTTGTTCTTAATGTCTTATAGTTTCCAGATATGTATTAGATCTGATGTTTCATACATACATATGTTAGAGATCTGAAATTTAATGTACAGCAGCTGAACCATTTGAAAAATAACGCTGTCTATGTATTTATGTAGTTTGTTACTAGTTGCAGCTCTAATTTTTGAAGGGATTTTGCCCTAGTTTATTTTGTAATCTGCTGTAGAGGCTATAAGCTCAAACATAAATCTGATTTACTGTTATATATCTGAACTATCAGATCTTTGGCTGTCCTCCTCTGAGTTTTAGTCAAAACTGCGCAATTCTAGTTGCTAGGGTTTTTGTGTTTCAGCAGCCTCTCTCTTTGGCTGATTTCTAGCTAGTCTTCATTTTGGGAGATCTGTTTAATGTGCCTAAACTGATTTGTTTCAGCTTAAATTCTATATATAAGTCAAATACAGCATAAATGAGGGGATCTTAGCCATGATCTATGTTATTCTTGCTCAAATTTTCTTATACAACGTTTTCTTTGAAGACCTTGTTGAGATTCCTGAAAGGGATTATTCCAAGTTCTATAGGCAAAGTCTATAGTTGGCCAGGTAGCCTTTGTTTCTCACCCTCTTTTCAGAGGTGACATAACCAGTAAATTCCTCTGTATTCCATGGTGCAGGGGAAACCCCGCTTCACCCACATTCCCAGTACTTTTCAAAATTTCACTTAAATTGTGTGTGAATGCATCACAAGCTTCTTGCCCAATTCCTATTTGTTTATTCAATACGGGTCTTCTTAATCCTCTGTTCAATTCATTCATCAAATTCCTATAATTTGATTAATGAATACCTTTACAACCTTATATCTCCCAATACAACAGTCTTTTGTCAAAATGGAACCAACGCACTCAACCATCCGCAATTTCAAAACCCATAATACCCCAATGTATATTCAAACCATTGCACGTTCAACCCTTATAACAAACGTTTAGCCTTCAAGACTTCGTATTAATACCCGACGCTTTAATATTAATACAATGACTCTAATATTTTCTGGCCACCTACGTATATTCGAGCATTATCTGCAACATTACACTTTGGTTATTTAAACCATATGTAATATCGCGCCACAACCATTATATATATCCCCGACTTATATATATTATGTCTGGACCTTATATTAAGACCATAAAACATCGAAAACCATAATTAAACCAATTCATTATATATATGACTCTGCCGGCCCCACAATACAACCGCGTACACTGTACCTCTCCTAAACTCCGCGCACCTCTGTTAAACTCCGCGCATCTCCATTCAATGATCTCCGTCCGATGCTCCTCCGCCAGATCGACGGTTCTCGTATATTCCGCTCGGCGTCCTGGTACGAGGGTTAACTCGCGAAATCGTAGTTTAAGCGGTGGCTTCCAATACCGTCTATGCCACGTGTCAACAATCCTATGGGATCGCTGCTCATCGGGGGAATACCACTTAGCCCCGAAAGGTGGTGTGGAATGGTCCTGAAACCACTTGTGGTTTCGCTACAGTGCTACCCAAGGTTTATGTGTCGAGTTGCATATTCTTCTGTATATTCACGTTTATTAACCCCGGTTTAAATCTTCGGTTAGGGGGGATTCCATTACCACAACCAAACACAATTTTTATAACGCGGGATTCCATTACTCTAATCAGAGTTCT
The DNA here is from genome assembly GCA_034641835.2 of Pinus albicaulis. NCBI lineage: Eukaryota > Viridiplantae > Streptophyta > Pinopsida > Pinales > Pinaceae > Pinus > Pinus albicaulis. The sequence goes on from CM076575.1 coordinate 984,207,679, forward strand.
ATCATTCCACCATATCGACAGTGTCGATAGTATTTGCGTCTATTCCACTAACTGTATACAGAGAAATATTAATCCCATCACAGGTTCTTGATTATCACGGATTCAGATTATTCTTCTGCCAGGATGCATGCATATAGCCACACAGATCTTAATTAAGCAAAATAGATATACATTCGCACATAACCAATTCCACAAGCCACAGATATACTGAAACAATTCTTATTTACACGATGAATTGACATACGATTACTGACTAGCCAGATCTTCAATCTGATGGCCTTCTTCCTTTCCTATGCAGCTCTCTGCAAATACAGGTGCAGGCCTGTGTAGCCCTTCCTGTGCAGGTCTCCCCTGACTCTGTCACAGAGGTTTTTCTTATACAACTACAAGGAATCGATTCAATTCCTTGATGACTCACAGACTCTTCAATTCCTACAGATACAAATTAAACTAACTTCCAAAACTGACTATCTCTTCAGGTGCCCCTCAATCATACGGGCAGTTTACATTCCCCTTTCTAATTAACTAAAATAACCCAAAATGAATATTTACATGGGGAAAATAAACATGAGACCCCCCTCTAATGTTTATTTATGTACAAAAAGTGTTTCGGGTCTAATGCTCCTGCATCATTCCATCTCTGACATAGAACCTTGAGAATCCCCAAAAAGGAATATTACATCTTATGATCCACCACACTACCAGCCCAATCGACATCAGTATATCCATGTAGTGTCACGCTCCTGGTAGTGTATCTCAGCCCATGGTTTATCATGCCCTGAAGATATCTCAATATATTCTTGGCACCAACCCTGTGAATGTGATGAGGCTCAACCATATGTTGACTCAAAGTGTTCACTGCAAAACATACGTCTGGATGGGTGTTCACTAAGAACATTAGGGCCCTTACGAGTTGACGATACTCAGTAGGATTTGCTAGCATATGCCCAACAACGCTGCCACTTAACTTCTTAAAGTTGAGCTCCATTGGTGTCGACACGGACTTACAATCCACCATACCAAATCTTTCCAGAAGCTTCACACTATATTTTCCTTGAGAAAGGAAAATCTTGCCAGGTCTCTACCAGACCTCCAGGCCTAGGAAGTAGTGCATCAGTCCTAGGTCCTTCATCTCGAACTCACTAGAGAGCTCCCTCTTACACTGATGAATGAGAGGGTCAGCACCTGTCAGGAAGAGGTCGTCCACATACAACACCAGAATGAGAGACCTTTCTCTATCAACCTTGAAGTAAAGGTTTGGATCAGCATTACTACGAGTGAAGCCCAACTTCATCGGGTATCTATCTATCCTCTCGTACCAAGCTCTGGGTGCTTTCTTCAACTCGTAGAGGGATTTATTCAACCTGCAGACATGGGTGTCCCGATCCTAGACTTCGAACCCCAGAGGTGCAAATATACCATCATAGTCTATGTCTTCCTTTTGGGAGAAGCCACATGCATCGAATCTTGCCTTGAACTTTTCAGCACTTCCATCAGATCCATGCTTGATCTTGTAGAGCCATTTCGAGGTGACAACTGCTTTGTCCTCCGGTTTTGGAACCACATCCCAGACATCGTTCTTCATTATGGACTCATATTCTTCATGCATAACATCCTTCCAGACTTGATGCTTTACGACTTCCTCAAAAGATCCAGGCTCAGATTGTACGATAGTACTAATGGCTGCTAGATACCCTTGGTATCTATTTGGCTTCTTGCTTTCACGGAATGTCCCCCTTGGGGCCATATGTCCCTCGGCATCCTCAAGAGTGTCCCTTAGCCATGATGGTCTCTTCCTCATTGAAGGAGATGGATCAATCGGGTCCATTGATCCTTCAACATCGATCATCGTCTCATCCTTCGGTTCTTCTTGGTTTCTAGGCCTTGCTTCATGATCTTCCTCATACCTCGGAAGATTGACTACTTTCGTTAGGGAAGCATTTTCGTCAAAGGTAACATCGTGGCATATCTCCACTTCCCATTGACCATAGACTCTACAGGCCTTCGAAGTTTTGTTGTAGCCCACAAGAATTCGCTTCTTCCCAGAAGCATCCAACTTTCTCCTCTTCTCCTTTGGTACATGAAAATAAACAGGACATCCAAAAACTATAAAATGAGAGATGTCAGGTTTCTTACAAGAGAAAACCTCTTCGGGAGTTTTGGAGTCCAGAGCGAAATGTGGGCATCGGTTTTGTATGTACACAACAGTGTTCACAACTTCTCCCCACAGAAACTTCGATAGACCTTGGTCACATAGCATAGCACATGCAACTTCCAAAATGGTCCTATTCTTTCGTTCAACAACGCCATTATGTTCAAGAGTATAGACAGTTGTGGTCTCCCTCTTGATTCCAGCTTCTCTGCAAAATTTTTTGAACTCATTCATCTCATATTCAGTGCTATTATTGGTCCTCAATATCTTGATCTTCTTCCCTATCAGATTTTACACCATGTATTTGAAGGTACGAAACCACATGAAAGCCTCATCCTTCTTTTTCAAGAAGTATATCCAGGTTTTGCGAGAGATGTCATCTATGAATGTCATATAAAAAGAACATCCTCCCAAGTATGTCACGGAAAGCATACCAGACAGATCATAATGTATCAATTACAAGACATCAGATGTATTTGTGACACTTGAGGGGAAAGGTCCCCTTGTATGCTTTCCTTCAACACAACCCTGACATACACCTTCATGATTATTTGAGAACTCGGGCATCCCCGTCACCACTTTCCTTGCCTCAGGAAGGGCTTTGTAGTGAACGTGTCCAAACCTCCGGTGCCATAGTTCAGTCTGTCGGATAGTATCACACGACATCTCTCCTAGTGGACTTCCTCCAACCTGGTAGAGTGTATCAACTCTAAACCTAATCATGATAGCTTCCTTGAAACTATTCTTCTAGATGCGCACCTTCCAATCAATGAATGCCACATTGAAATATTTGTCTTCCATGGTCGATATAGACACAAGGTTCTTCTTCAAATCAGGTACGTATAGTACATATTGCAAACAAAGGACTTGACCTTGAGACAAGTGGAGGGTCACAGTCCCTGTCCCTTTCACGGGATATGTGGCTTTATCTCCAAGGATAATTTCTAGATTAGTATCCTTCTCAACCATATCAGAAAGTGCTTCCTTGAACCCAATGATGTGCCTTGAGGCACCACTATCTATCAACCAAACATCCATAGCGTCAGGTGGAGATGTAGCAGAGAGGGAAGATACAAGAATGAATTCATTTCTTTTATTAGCAACATTTGATTCCTTATACCTGGAATTTATTGATATTTTTAAAGGTTTCCCATTTCCGCCGGAGGGAGCGTTCCTCTTCCCCTTGAACATGTTGTTCCTTTGATTTCCATTCCTTTGTTATTGTTGTTGTCATCATCATCATGAGAATCCTTCATGAAAGGGCATTCTCTAGCATAATGACCTGGCTTGTGACAAGTGTAACACTTGCCTTTATTTCCTTGGGCCCCTGCTCTTCCTTTGTTCCTTGGACCACCAAAGTTCTTCTTCTTAGTATGAGCAGTGAAGGCAACATTTCCTTCATTTTCATTTCCTTCATCCTTATCTCTTCTTGTACGCATTTTGATAGTACTTCGTCGAAATCAGGTATCACATTGTTATTGAGAATGGTAGTGTTGAATATATGCCATTCGCATGAGAGACCTCCAAGTACGGGGAGAACCATCTCTCGTTTAGCTATTGTCTCCCCAATAGCCAGCAGATTATTCCTGATCTCGGTCAGCTTTAGAAAATATGATTGAGCAGAATCATCCTTGCTTTTCTTCAGATTCTTCAATCGTTTCTTGAAGAATAGGACTTGATTTGCATTATTGGCGTTGAACATGTTGACCAAATTATCATACATCTCCTCGGATGCTCCTAGCTTAGAGATGTAGGCAACCAGAATCTTATGAATTGAGTCCATTATCATTAGCTTTGCTTTGATTTCCCCCTTCTTGTACTTTGTTTTGGCAGCAACAGTTGTAGTGGATGGAGGCTCTTGGATTTTACCCTGCACATAGTCCATGACATATTGGTATTTCAACATAAGATCCAATGTCATATTCCAGGCATGGAAGTCATTCTTCCCAATCAATTTGTCATCAGCCTCAAAGCCATTGTAGTTAGAGGAACCCATGCTCTTCTTCGGTGATTGCTACAAACTAGGGCTTTGTCTTCACCTCATCTCTGATACCATGTAAATTTTTGTAGATGTTCTATGCTTGATGCAACTTTAATTTTTATCCAATATCAGTCAGCAATCACATAAACAAGAAAGAAAAATGTTGATAGAACATAATAGTAGATTGAAAGAAGACAAGCCAAAATATATAAGTGTGTTGATGCGTTACGGCGGTCAGCAGGATGCTTCAACGAACAACGTCTCAATACAGTCAGCCATCCAGAAGTGTCACACAACCCTCTAGGAAATCCAGAATAATCAACCCCAAAAGTCAATGAAAGTGAATTATGTCATTCAACAGTCAATGCAAAACAACAACATCAGCGAGGTAAACGCAGCCAAGTCAAAGTCAACATCCATCCTCATAAATTGTGTAAAAAAATGCGGATTGAGGAAATCGAAATAATGGGAAAGTTTCAAGTCAATTTGACCATGCGTTGACCAAAGTCAATGATGGTCAACGCAGTGGTAAACCCTAGGCTGAAAACAGAAAAGTCTCCTTGCTACAAATTCCTCCATGTGAAGAGAAGAGACTCCAAGGTGATCGAACCAATCAGATGAGGAGAGAGAAATGTGTGAGGATGTGATGAGTGAAAATGTCCTCCAACGTTGACCAATTTATATCCATCAATGAGGGTGTGTGACACAACTGTTGGGGCTCCAAACCTTCAGGCCGACTGGCACATATTTTGAATAAATTCAAAATAAATTTTCTGCTCATCGGATCAAGATGATCTTTAGATCAATCTTGCACCTGTCCGAAAGAGGAGTCCAATAAAAATATTGGAATCTTCATCTGAGCATCACAACATGGAGTTTGGACCTAGTTGTCCAAAATTAACACCATTCAACCCCCCATCGAATCAAAGACCTACATACTGGTTGCCATAGATTACATGATGAAGTGGGTAGAAACAGTGGCTTTGTTGAGAGCTACAGAAGAATTTGTGATCAATTTTATTTTTTAGCTATTTGTGCAGTATGGCTTACCTAGGGAAGTGATAATTGATGGAGGGGCATAGTGTGTGGGAAATAAAATCACGACCACTCTAAAGAACCACCATGTCACCCATAGGGTCACTTCTCCCTACCACCCCCAGGCGAACGAGCAGGTCGAAAGCAGCAATAAAGTCCTTGAAAAAATTCTCACTAAAACAGTCTCAACACATTGCCGGGATTGGGCTACTAGATTGTCAGAGGCCTTGTGGGCTTGTCGCACAACGTGGTGAAACACCACTAGATATTCTCTGTACCATCTGGTATTTAGAAAGGAACCATTTTTTCCTATTGAATTTGAAATAAATACTCTGAGAACAGCCCAAGAAGTGGGGCTGGATTTGACGGAGGCCCAAGTTAGAAGACTCAAACAAATAAATGAATTAGATAAAGCACGACTACTTGCTCTACAACGCACTCCAATTATTCAGCAACAACGAGCTAAGTGGCATGACAACCTCATAAAAAAGAAGACATTCCAGAAAGGAGATTGGGTACTCTTCTACGACTCCAGATTCCAAGACTTCTCGGGTAAGTTACAAACAAGGTGGCTTGGACGATACGAAATTCAAGAAGTGCGCAACAATGGTACCATTACCTTGACCACCATAGATGGATCTGGCTCCGCCTTTTGAGTCAATGGACACCGGGTGCGCCTCTATCATAAACCACTTACGAAAGAGTCTTTCTGCCAGCAGGTGTGTGACGACCCCACCATCCAAATTTTAGCTGCAGGGGATGATGGCCAGGCAATTTTAAGTTCATAAAAAAATGTTATTTCCTCTTGTAAATATTGTATATATGTTTCCTGCAATTTATAGTTCTTCTCATCATTGTACATAATAATTCCATCTCTTTTTCATTATTTTGATGCTCACGGTTGTATTCTTTTTCTTTTTTTCTTATTTTGAGTGTTTTGCTGTTCAATCCATTGAACAATTGTTGTTCAATCGAATTGAACAGTTGTCGTTCAATTTAAATGAACGACTGTTTTTTTTTAGTGTGTTTATTTTTGTTGTTATAACCATTGAACATTTGTTGTTCAATAGAATTGAACAACTATCGTTCAATAGAATTGAACAACTATCGTTCAATTCAAATGAACGACTATTTTTTTGTTGCGTGATTTTTTTTTTTTTTTTTCAAAACCATTGAACAGTTGTCATTCAATTGAATTGAACAGCTGTCTTGAAATCCAATTGAACAGCTGATTTCTTTTCTAGCATGTTTTTTTTCTTTTTCATAACAATTTTTTTGTCTTTTGATGATTTCTTTTCGAATATCCACTTTTCCTTTACACATCCTCGCCATAAAAACCATTTTAAGAAAAGGAATTGGCACATGAAAAGGAGAAAATTAGTGATATTACTAATATTATGATCTTTTGAAATTTTGATGGAAATCTCTACTTCGGAAGCTGACATGGTTTATCTGTATAATGAAGGGCTGGATATCTCTTGTTCAGACATATTATTACACAATTCATTTTTGTAGCCTTATGTTGCTATATATTTTTACACTCTCAAGTAGTCATTCTCTTTGGTACGAGGATATAGGAATAAGAGTATTGATTGTATTGGCATTCTTTTTACTTCTTACACCATCCCTAACTCTTAAGGATTTAATGAGCCTCCCTCCATTTATAATAAAAAAAGGAAATATCATGTCTATGTGCAATTTTTTTTAGGAAGAGAGAATAGGGTGTCTCATCACGAGCCAACCTACCATGATCATAAGGGTTTAACAGGTGACATTCCCACAATGGCCAACACACCAGGGTAGTGAACTTCTCGACAACTAAAACTGCTTGAAGGACAGGAGGTCTCATCACGAGCCAACCTAATCACTCTGTTAAAATCCCTGTGAATGGCACTATGACTATCTGGCCACCACACCAGCATAGTGGTCTCTCCATAAAACAAGAAAAATGTCTAATTTTAAAAAATAAAATATTATGTCTATGTGAAATTTTTTTTAAGAAGAAAGAATAGGGGGTCTCATCACAAGCCAACCTACCATGATCATGAGGGTTTAACTGGTGACATTCCCACAATGGCCAACACACCAAGGTAGTGACCTTCTCGAAGGACAGGAGGTCTCATCACGAGCTGGCCTGATCACTATGTTAAAATCCCCGTGAATGGCACTATGACTATCTGGCCACCACACCAGCATAGTGGTCTCTCCATAAAACAAGCAAAATGTCTACTTTTAAATAGAGTATGATGGCTCATTTCCAGGTTAAAATAGCAACCCTGTCGAGGCTATGGACACCTGCTAGCAGCAGTGGCTCTGCTTGTGGTATTGAAGTATTTTTCTAACAATAGTCAATTAATTTTATATGCCTTATTTCCTATTGATCCATTCCTGAAAATAAATGCACTGCTTGAATAAGTGTTATCACTACCTCCCTTCATAATTAACTATGAGTGAATTATATTTTCACGCCGAATTAAGGGATGAGAGCATCAATCATAATTTATCACCTGTCATGCTTCCATCATACTATATCGTCAAAATATGACATCTTTTTCATAATAATTGCTACTCTGCTTTTCTCCCCTTCTTTGGTCATTTCCACCTGATGTAAATTTGTGATGATTACCAACTTATGAACTTTGCTTCATGTGAATTCATGATTGTTACCACCTTTCCTCTTTTATTGAGCTTTAAGGCTGTGGACGCCCTTCTCTCATTGGAGGGGGTACGAATATTCATAATGAATAATCATGCAAATTAACCATGCGACTTCCTTCGGATATGCTGATTGGATGAAAGAATCACTGCATTTACATCATGAAGTCACATTTTTAATAATATATTTTATAAAATCCACATGCATTGTTTATGTTGTTTTAACTAACATAGTCGAAAGAAACGCATGCAAAAGGGTGAAGAAACCAATTCTGAAAACACAGTAGCCATGGGTGGAAATTATCTCCGCAATGAACCCACAATTTTTCAAGCCTCAGAATCAAATCACACCATTCTCTAGCAAGCTGGCTGGATTCCATATCTACATAGACTACAAGGGTTTAATACAAAGACAATAGTTGAATTCTTGCAAAACCTGCGGGAAGGGCATACCATAGTCAATGGAAGAATCATGCCAGTCTCCGAAGAAATCATCGCTGAGGCCTCTAGACTTCAAATAGAAGGAGAAATATGGAATGATAAACATTTCCTTCTACAAGAAGCAATTTCAGTGTACCAGGACCTAGGTGAGCCACTAGAACGAAAAGGGAAAGGTATTAATCCTGCATCCTTGTGGCAGCCTTGGCAAGAATTGGCAGTCTTCATTCAAAGATATATCACATGCGACAGATGCCAGGATGTGGTAAAGTCCCATCAAATTGAACTATTAGCTGTTCTCAAGCAAAAAATTTCAGTTAATTTTCCCTTTTCCTAAATTCTGTATTGCATGATAATGCTGTTTGGATTAGAAGAGCTAAAAACCATGAAGTAGTTTTCAGTCACCATGGATTGATTAAATTTATTATCTTTCATGAGTTAAAGAATATCAGTTAACATGGGACAACTTTGTTAATCCTACCCTACCTGCCCCTGAAGAAAACCTTGACAAAGCAGAAATTGAACTCCTTAGAATAGCCATACCCAAGAGAGCAAGAGGGAAGAGAACCCATGTTTCGACTGCAGAACCAGGAAAACAGAGACGGTCTGAAAGGTTACAACTACAGAAAAACACCTCTATATTTCCAGATGAGGCGGGACCTTCTCATACACCACCTCTAAGCCCTCAAAATATGTCTTTACAAGACTACGAGGAATAAATGGATCAAGTACTAGAGCAAATGAGAACATCTCGCGAAATTGGGAACCCATCTGAATAATCCGAGGAACAGAGGGACCATTTGAACCAGTCTACCTTTTCTAGAAGCTCTAGCCATACTGAAATCCTACCTCCCCATGATGAATTTCTAGATTTGAGGGTTTTATCTCCCTTTGATAATGAATGGGTGAGTAGGGAAGACCAGATAGAGAGAATATCTAAGTCTGGAAACCATTCAGGGGATACTGTTCTATTAGAATGGGACAAAAGTATTGAGACAGTTCCCCTGACGTCTAAAGAAAATATTATTCCACCCAGTCAGGACATCAATGCTGAAAGAACCTCTTGGAAACCTGAAGAAAACATAATTTCTGATAACCTTAGAACTGGCACAACCATTTCTGAACCTGAAGCCACTACTACTCCTTCTCCTGCCAAAAAAAAATTAGCTGAGATTAAGTTAAGAAAAATGAACAGAAACGTAGGAAATTGAGAAAAAAAGGGTAAAAAAGTTAAGGAAATGGTTGGAAGAACAAGGATTGGAAGCCTAAGAAGGAATTAGTTACCATGGGAACCCAAATAGATTTTGTCACCCAAAGGGTAGATACTGGTGAAGTTTTTGTACAGACTGATTTAAAAGATACTGCTGAAGCCTCTATATAGACGAATTTGATACACACTGTTGAAGTATTTGTGCAGACTGATTTAATATTTACAGAAGACAAGGAGACTCAAACAGAGGTAACACTTGCTTACACTCCTATGATAGAAAAAGATGCCAATCAAAAGCTTCGCAATGATCAGCAGGAATTGGCCCAGTATAAGAAGGAAGTAGTATCCTTACGGGAACATCAGGCACTACTAAAACGATTCAAAGACCTTTATGCAACTAAAGATGAAACCTTTTCTCAACTTAGGGAAGAAAGGGAAAAAGTGAAGAAGGCACATGATCAACTAGAACAGGCTAACAAACAAACCAACGCTGTTTTTTCTCTTTACATAGATGTATTGACTTGCAGGGCACCATCCACTATTTATGCCTTATTCTTAGCGGAACAGTAACCCTAGTCCCTTCATAGGGGACGTTCATTTCCAAGTTTTTCTATCCTTTTTAAAAAATCAGACTAGATGGGCTAAGGCCTACAATACCTTTCAGAAAAGAGAACATGGCGTAGATCTATGGGTCAGAGGGGAACCTACCAAACCCTTATATTTTTTTACTCAACATAAGAAGTTTATGAAACGGAAAGGAGTGATAGCCAAATTGGGACCTATTCACAAGGATATTTTCAGAATGGGCGTGAATACTTCCAGGATATTCAGAAAGAAGCATTACAAGCAGCTAAACGAAGATGGCAAGCCTCTACAAATAATGTTAAGAATAAAGAACCATTTGGGTATAAAAACTTTAAAGCTACTGCTTCATGTTTTCTTCTATACAGTAACCTAATTTTGAACTTGGGTCCTACATGGATAGGGTGTAGATACATATGCCCCATCATATGGTACCCTCATAAAGACTATCATCATGATTATGAGTTACCAGAGGGGCACATAAACTCAGCATTTGCAAAGGTAAAACAAAAACATGGTTTTAGACTTTACAAGGAAGAAGTATATCCTGCATATTCTTTAACCCAACTACACCTCAATTATCTGTTTGCACAATGACCTGCAAAAAGGTAAGCAGGGGAGTATGTCGGGCCGAGGAAAAGGTACATTTTACCCCTATCTTTACCATGATTTGTCATTTACTTTTATATGTTTTTCCTTCATCTTAGCAATAAAGTAAAGGAAAAAATGCAAAAGTAAGGTAGAATGAATTATTGATAAAAGGTGTGTTTAATAGCATAAAAATTGATTTTTTTTTTTTTTTGGATAGGGAAGCAAAACAACCAAACTGCCGACCAGAATGACCAAATAACAACAGAAAAGAAAAGCAAATGGAATCATATCGGCTCCTATGAAGCAGGGAAAGATGTAGAGGCACGCCTGTTCTTGGAGTATTCAGTTGATAGCCACAAAGCAGCAGGATCTCTTGATCTCGAGGATTCGTTACACTGTTTTATTTCACCTTTAAGTTATAAAAGGTTGTAGGTGAAAGAGACGGAGGAGGCAGTTCATGTATTATAATTTTCCTGTAATAAATGTATTTGGACAGAAACATCGAGTTCGTGCTAATGTATTACTCTATTGATTAATGAAGAATTTGGCGTTTTCAGTATAAACAACTTCTGAGTATTTCTTGGCAGAAGACTTCTAGAGGCTTCGAGTCTAGTCCCTGCGATTTCTCCTGCTATTTTGTGCTATATGTTTATTTATGGATGTTGCATTTTTAGTTATCCTTTGTGTTTCATAGCATTATCATTTAATTGGTTAATCGCAGGCGTGATATGTTATAACTTCCTTTTCAATAGATTAGATTTATCATTAATGTTCTTTTATCAGGAAGTGATGCTTTTACATTCGTTAGACTAGTTTCATCGTGGTTATTGTTCAATTCTGGATACAGTTATTTCTTGAATATTTCCATCATAAGTGTGAATGTTGGTTTATTGTTTAATTCTGAATGATGCTATTAGTTGATTTAGCAGATAATTCCATTGCAAAATCTAGAATAATTGATTGTTGTTCAATTGATTAGGATTGTTATTCAATTCATTAGGGTTGTTGTTCATGTTAGGGTCCCGTGATTTGACAGATTGGTATACCAAATGACTGGGTAACATGGAACCAGTCTTTGGAGTCCAAGGACCTAGCTTTCCTGGACTCAGAGAGGGATTTCTTTATTGGGTGCAAATGATGTGTTCTTTTTGCTTTAGGGTTTTGATTTTAGGCTAGTTGTTAAGTGTAGGGTTTTGTTGATTGTTTTGGTTGGATGAGATGAACTGGTAGAATAGGTGGAGTGAGAGGTCTTTAAATCATTGGGCTATGGAGTCAATAAAAGCCAAGGGTGTCTCAATAATGAATCAGAGTGTAGTGCAAGGTCAATCTAGCAAGGTTAATGGATCCTTTAAGTTTATGAGTGAAGTGGGATGGACATCAAGTTTGTGAATAAGGTAGGGCAAAGGGCAATCAAGAATCCTTTGTCAAATACCTATGAACAAAGAGGTCTTAAATATGATTAGCACAAGATACTAAGCAATATCTAGGGCAAACCATTTACTCTATGATAATATTTTAAACCAATAAATATCCAAGATAAACATGTCAGTGAAACATAGAGAGCATAAGAGCTTCTAACTTTAGTAAATTCACCTCCAGACTTTGGGAAAACATACAAGATCACAAATAACTTAATTTATGAAGAGGGAACTCTTAAAAATCATAATCAAGCTATAGAGAACTCTGAAACAAGTTGGAATGCATGGAAAAAGGGCAAGATCGAATGAGACCTCTTTGACTTAACCTAGCAAACAATATTCCAAAGAAAGGTTTCAAGATAGAGTTTTGAAAGCTTCAAATAAATAGGGTGTACTGTGAATCATATTTGTAAACTAGAGTACTAATCCATATATGAAACAAAACAAGTTTAGGTGGACCTAAGGAGCAATCAAGAATTCCTTAAGATGAACAAACAGAGGAAAACATCAAGGCTATAACAAACAGGAGGACTGAGGTGCCTCAAAGAGCATGTATCAACCTATAATTTTATGATTTATAGCAACCAAGAAGGATGAAATATAATGATAACAATAAAAACATAAAAAAGTTAGGAAGACATCACCATTCACCAAGCTAAGGAATCCTGCAAACAAGCTTCTCCATCATCAAGCCAAACAAGCCATTCATCAACTTCACAACACCAATTTCTTCTCCAAGCTCATAAAAACCATATATTGCTCTCAAAGATCATCAAATGCCAACAAAATACATGAGGGCCTCATGCTCTATTTATGGAGAAAAGGAGGACTAAAACCCTAAATATGGTAGGAAAATGTCAAATTCAACCATAAATGTCATTTATGGCCAAGAGACCATGCAAGGCCCAAGGCACATAATATCGTAAGAAATAAATTCCATAATAACTATTTGCACCAAATTCTAAAGTGTTTTGCCTCAAAAAACTCAAAAATATCATTTTTCAATAAATGAGTGTGTTTTTTTGACTTTTGGTCCAAAACACACTTAGATAGTCTATGTGCGCAACGCCACTTCAGCAGAAAATAGGGTCTTTTGTGACTAAGTTTTGGCCCCCTTCCTGATGCTGGATTTGGCTCTGTGATGGCTCGTTGGAAAGCCTGATGAGTCTACTTTCCAGAAATGCTAAGTTTTCTTGAATGAGTGCCATTTTCTTGTCCAAAAATCCATTCTCCCAACACTGCTCTATGCGCAGCACCTTGCCTGAAAATGAGGCAGAATGGTCAAAATTTAGGTGTTTTTTGACCTTTTGGGGGGTCAAAACTGCTCCAAATGGTCTAAAAATTTGTGAGCAGACTGCTGATGATGAGAGGAATCCAAAATTTTCAAGTTTGCAAGATGAGGATGCATGAGATTTGTGCGCAGCGCCAAGGGTGCGGCGCACAAAGGCCTCAAAATTAAAAAAAAAAACAAAATTTGTTCAGAATTCCTTTAAATTTGGTGGACAACTTCTTCAAGGGGTTTGAGAAGTCTGTGGAAAATCTTGAGCCATATCTCTAAGTTTTTCTTGGTCTTTACCTTCTTTGAATGCTTAAATTTCAATGAAGATGTGTGATGATGGCTTTGTAGGTGCCTTGATCATGGCTATGATCCTTGTTGCGGTCCTTAACTTCTTCATTTTCTTTATTGTCATCATCAGTCATCATATTTTCTGCCCCATCATTGTCTTTAACATCATCAACACTCTCATCCTCTTCATTTATTTCTTCATTGTCATTTTGTTCTTCATTTGAGCTACTGGTCTTTTCATTGCTGGGGTCATCATTTTCACTGGCACCCTCTGCACTTTCATCACTATCATCTTGCTCATCATGAAGACCACTCTCCTCTTTGTATTTGGCACTGTCATCTTCTTCATATGTGTTCATATCTTCTAACTCTTTGTCACTATTCTGCTTTGCATCACTGAGGCTTGCTTCTTGGGTGTCACTGCTGCCCTTAGCCATCTGCATTTTCCTTACTGTTTCTGCCTTTTCATTATCAATGCTTATGTTATTTTGACTGTCTAGCTCTTCATCTTCCTCACCATCCTCTTGCATATTATCACTGTTTTTCTCATTTTTTCTCTCTTCATTCTTTGTTTCTGCCCTTTCTTCACTTTCATTACTTCCCTTTGGTCCTTCTTAACTTGTGCAGGAGTCTGGGCCAAATTTTGAGGAAGAAAAATTAATTTTTAGAATTTTTTTGGCAATTTTGGCCAAATTTCTTCTGTGTGTAGCACCACCCGATTGGTCATTCTTTTCGGGCCCTCTGTGTGCAGCATCAGGTCGTGTTGGGCTATTGGCAGGCCTGTGCATAGCGCTGGGAGGTTATGGGCGAGTTGGGCTCCGAACTGGCTGTGTGCACAGTGCCACCTCCTGTGCATAGCACCAGCCCTTCTGTGCATAGCACAGTGATTTTTAACACTGCCACTTCTCCTCTGTGCGCAGTGCTGAAGGCTTAGTGCGTAGCGCCTCCGTCTGTGCGCAACGCCTGGAAATTTTACCAAGTTTTGCAGAAAACCCCTAGAAATTCTTCAACGGCTCTTGATCTCTCTTTCAAAGATAAAAATGAGTTTGGAAAGGGGGAACGAAGGCCTTTATACCTCCTTTTGAAAAAATAATTTCATGATCAAATCCACCTTTCTAATGTCTGTTTCCTTTCTTTGATTTTTCACTGACTTTTCGATCTTTTTGTCCTGTAGGTGGCAGAGCTCTGAGAAAAAATGGTTTTTTGCCTTGGTTGGAGCATCTGGGTGTTTCCTTTGGATTCAAAAACCTTTTAACAAGCTTAATATTTGCCTCTTACCTAGGTTTCGAAAACATGAACCAATTCTTGAAAAGCAATAGGTCATTTTTGACAAAGTTTTGAGGAAAAAGGCAGACAGTGACATTAGTGCTCCTTTTTGAAGATATTCTTCACTTTATCCCTCTCATGAATTTCAATACCTGTAAACATAAGCTTGTGATCATTTTGGCACCTTTACCTTGGAATCTTCAGTCATGTATCTTTTATACCTTTGACTGCTTGGTGGATGAGACTGAAGAGAAGAATTTCGACCTTCTTTTAACTGACATTCCGTCATGTTTTCACTATAAAGCAATGAAAAAATCTTGGTGTGAAAACCCTAGTAGTTGGCATCAACAACTCCTTTAGTCTTTATATGTGCCATCTTCATGAGAAACATTAGGTTTGTTTGATCTCATCAATCTTCCGGTAGGTAGCCATCTTTGATAGTCCTGTAGAAATGTCACTCATGGCTAACTATCTTTTGTAGAATATACTTTTGATAAGGAAACCCTTGCTGGAGGCTTCTCTGCTTTTTTTTAGACTAATTATATGTTCGTTCCTTTGACCATTTTGATAGTGATATATCTTTGGTCCTTCCTTGGGTATTTCACCTCATGCTTGCCTTTCTTTTGATCATTTTGAAGATCTTATAAGCATTTGGAAACTTAGCCTCTTATGCTGATACCCTTTACCACTTTCTTTGTTTGGTGCAGTAAAGTGATGTTGCTTTGACAAACCCTAAAGGGTACCTTGGATGTTCTTTGAATGCCATCTACTTGTTTATGAAGGAGGACTTGTCATCTTCACTTGACCCTTTTGCTCCATCTTCTCAAGAACACTTTGAGGGAAAATAAAAGTGACTACCAAACTTTTTCAACTTGTGCAGGATCCTGGGGAAAATTTGAGGAGGAAAAGACTGATTTTGACCAATTTTTGGCAATTCTGGCCAAACTTCTCCTATGCACAGCAACAAAAAGGGTCAACTTGCAGACAAGTTTTGAGGACCTTACCGAAGTCGGATTTGGGCCCGTGATAGCTCGTTGGAAAGCTTGTTGAGTATAATTTCCAAGAAAGCTTTTGTGTTTACATTTAGTTTCCATTTACCTGTCCAAAAACTTATTCTCCCAAAACTGGTCAAAAAGTGTTGAATGATGGTGCAGAAATGCAGAGTGCTGGTGCAGGCTACTTTTGGATGTCTTCCTCAATTCCAAATTGAGCTCCTGATATCTCATTGGAAATATATGCAAGTCTAGTTGTCATTTGATGCATCAAGAAAGTCATTTGGACACTCCAGCTGTGAGAAAAGCTGATTTACCCAAGGTCACTCCAGCAGTGCAGAAATTCTCTCGTGACACCTGTATATTTGACATTGCTCCCAAACCGTGATACCCGTGTAAAAACTGAAGGAGGTTTTTCTTCTTGGCCCTATGATGGACCAAAACCTCTCTCACGTTTGCCAAATTCATCCTTTTTTGGTCAGAAACATATTTTTAAGCAAAACTGGCCCTAAGTGTGGCAAATGACTAGGCCCTTGGAATGAATTGTTGGAAAATGATGGAGGCATGATGTTTATGAGTTGGTATGGCTTCATGATTGCTGATATGATATACCATATGGATCTTCTTCTCTTATGGCTATTTCCCATAGAAAACCCTAGCTTAGTTGTGAAGAGGAAATTAGGGTTTGGCATATGGGATTTAGGACTACCTTGTAGAGGGAGGGGAATGAAGGGGTTAAGGGTTGTATAAATTCTTGGGGAAATTTTGGGGGATAGGGATAGATGTTAGAGAGTAGGGGAAAGTGGAATTTCAAGTATTGAGTGAGATGAAGGGTTCAAAAATGGAAAAACACAGGCCTAGTATTAAAAAGTGTCAAATTGTGGCAATAAACTAGGTTTTGTAGAAAAATGATGAATTTGAGGGATAGGAGTGATGGGAAGTGTTTATGAAGGTATATTAAGGATAGGAAGAGGTGTAAGAGCATCAAGATACAAGCCTTATTTATGTTTAAACATGGAGGTCATGAAACCAAGAAAAAATGCCCTTAAAAGCCCTAGATGGGCAATGGAGGAGTTAGACAAAACAAAATAGAGGGCTGAGGCCAAAGGTGAAACAACAAAGACAAACTGAGTGACATGAGCCCATGATGGGTTTTCTGGGATGGGTGAGCTGAGTTTGACATAATGGGATGATGAAATAGTGAAAAAATTATCTTAAGGATAATGAAAGTAGTGAGATTTCTAGAACTCACAATGTTCATGAACTTTGTTTCTAGAAATCTAGAACCAATACTTAGTCATCTTTAGCTATTGAAAATTATGGATGACTAACAGTGGCTCCACTTGGGGAGGACAACTCCTTTTTAGGAGGTGTCCAGAACTTTCAGATCTCTGGCTTGATGGAGACCCGTGCCTCATCCATTGGGCATATTTTTACCTCTTTTCACTTGCTGATACTTGTTGTGAAGCTATGATCTTAATAAATTTGAAAAACATGATCAGATCAGCTTCATCCCTACCTACCCAACCTACTTTCCTAACATTTTTTTTTCTTCCTTGGGTGCATTTGGACTAGCAAACCCTTGACATTTTATTTTGAAAGAAAAACAAACTACCTACTTCTATCTTATTTCCTCCAAAGTTCAGATTACACTAATGAAATTTTTTATTCTCTACCTAGACTATTCACTGTCAAGATTAAACTATTTGACAGGATTCATTTACCAAGCTATAAACATTAAATTGAAAACATGGCTTAAATCAGGATTAGACATTCTGACTTACCATGGGTTTGTGGCATAAGAACAAGCTGCACACAAATGTTATTTTTGTACAAAATAAGACTGGAAAAATCAGGGTTGTGATACATTGTTTGCTATTCATCCCCATTTTTCTCCTTGGTTATGTTTTAAGCATGTGGAACCAATATTTTTCTTCCCTAATCTATCTTTTGATAAGTCAAGTTTGCATAATTTGACTAACTATCTTTCACTAACTTATCAGCTATAAATTGAAAACATGTTCAGCCATGATTAGGCTAGATGACTGAAAAAGACTTTTTGGAACAAGTAGTGGCATTTAGGCTTGCACATTTTCAGTAGTACTTTTTTTTTTTTTTTTTTGTATGGGGCTATACCTCTTCTTTAAATTTTCCCTCTTTTTCTACCTTTCTTTGTTTTTGTGTTTCTTCATTTTTTCCAAAATAATCTAGAACTAAAAAGATGCTCACAAGGCTGAGCTTATTTTGCATACCTATCTATCCTAATCTAACATATACATGATATACATTCAGCTGGTGAACTCTCTTTTCCAACACAACCAATCAAACAGATGATTCCATGAGGGATCTTGATTCAAATTTTCGAGGGTTTTGACAAAATCAAAAGACCACTCCCACCTCACTTGTGTTTGAAAAATAGTGCCTAAACTTTTCTTTAATCCTTGCATCAAACTGCTCCTAACATTTTTGACTCCTTCTTCAACTGTCTTTAACAAATCAACAAAGGGATCTTGAAATAATACTTGAATGTGAAGATCTAGAACATAAACTTGATCCAGGACTAATTCTTCCTCCACTTGGCTGAGCTTAGGACTCCTTTGGGAAATAAAATTTTCCTCTTCCTCGTGATCATATGAACTAGTAGACTCATCATATATTGCCATGTTGTCCTCTAGCAAACCTGATTGAATAGAGCCATAGCTGCTATGCATTGGTTGATCACTTTTGTCAAGTTGATGAAACTGAGCTTCCTCCCACAAACCAAATGTCGATTGCTTTACAAAATTAGCTTCTATTTGGATATCATAATCATCGACATATTGATCAAACCATGGAGAATCATCAATATAATTAATGTCACCAACTATACATATTGGACTATCAGATTGTTTCTCTTCGAGTTGAAATATAAATCCATTTTCTGATTTGTGATAGCTGGGATTAGGAGGAAAATAAATAGAACTATTCTGTTCATATGAAGGTTTAAAGGTTGATTGCATGCTTATAAGCTGATTTATCTCCCCTTCAGTTAAAAAAGGAGGCATTTTTATCTTTTTTTGGATAGAACTACAACAATCCTCGTTCTCTTTTGAAGGTTGATTCTAAGGCTGGATGTCTTCTGGAGACTCACTTGGAAAAGATGATGAATCATCACATTGGCTTTTAGAGAGGTCATATGGGTTCTCTTTCATTTCCTAATTTATCTCATCCTCAACCAACTCTTCTTGATTTATGTGGTAGTTAACTTGAGCATGAAATCCATGAATTTCCTCTGATAGATCCTCGAGGTGCAAATTTATTTTTATAATATGAAATGAATCAAAGAATAAAGGTAGAGATCCTAAAAGTGTTGAATCATTCTCTATTTCAGATTGTGTGGTTTCAAGATGGCTTAAGGGAAAGACCTCTGGATCTGCAAAAGGGTTTGTATCATCTATCTTGCCCTTGATTGATTCTTCAGAGCATTTCTCTTTGTTTCTATTTGGAATTTGTTTGTAATGCTCTATTAATAGTGAAGTACAAGATGTAGGAAGGTATCCAATACTTATTTGACAAATTTCTACATCTTTTTCCTTGCATTCTAGCTCAACATGCATATTTTGATTGTTGCTCTTGCCTTGTAGTGACTGAATTTGTTCTTCCCAAGTAAATAGTCCTGGTTGTTTTGAATGAACAGCTCCAACCTCACCCTTGTATTCTTTCTCTTTCCTGTCCATCATATGCATCATTTTGTTGGTTGCATTTGTCAACATTTTTAGCTTTATTTTTGAAGAAATCAGTTTCTCTTGAGCTACTTTGTCCTTCTTTATTGCTTTTAACTTTGCCTCTCTTTCCAGTATGTTGTATTCCATAGTAATTTCCATATTCTACATTTATTCCAGGTTTGAAGGATCTCTTTCTCTTATCTGGAATGCCATTTCTGGGTCAAAAGCATTTGGGTATTGCTAGAGGGCCCACCCTCGGGGTGGCTTTATCTTAGCAGGTATTGAATTGTATACTTTATTGAACCTGGATGAAAAGTGTTGTATTGTCTCCCATAGCTGTATTTTCAAATGATTTTATTCCCTTATGATGAGAAAAACATTTCCCATGACTGCCCACTTATCTAGGAAAACTTGAGTGAATTGATGAAAATTGATAATGCTTGCAGCTGGAAGGTATTTAAACCAACTCTTAATTTTTCCATTTAATGATAAGGCAAAAATTCTAATACGCACATCATCTTCTCCTACTTCAAATAGGTCAAGTAAATCCTCAAGATTTTGAATATGTTGTTCAGCAGTGTTCTTTGTATTTTCTCCATCGAAATATGGCAGCTTATTTGCAAGTTTTGCAGGGAGGAGCTGGAGGATAAGAGGCAAAAATAGAGGCTTATATCTTTCTAGGACCTTTGTGGGTATAGATAGTGCAACAAGAGACTTATGACTGTTCTAGGTTTCAGCAGGACTAAGAGAAACAACGTGAGGCTCATGTTTCACTAGGTCTTTCACAGGTGAATCTGGGATTGGCACAGGTGTATAAGTCTGCTCATGGTCTGCAATTTGAGGCTCAGCTACCTTAGGCTTGAGATCTTTCCAATAATCAATGTGTTCTTGATCAGGTTTAAAGTAGGAAATTATTGTAAAAACAATAATTTCTTCAATCCAACCTAGGCCTGAGTGCTCTTTCTTTCTAGGATGACTGGTCATGTTTCAGGTTCTTCCTCCAGTGGAGTCTTTAAGTCTTTCTATAGTTGTGGAGTCACTAGGTGGATGATTTCATCTTTGTTGTCCACCATCAACAATATTAGGTTTTATTTACTCATTCCTAGGGGATTTTGTGAGGACTAGTGGGGTCAACAGGGCTACTGAAGACCAGTGGAGTCACCATGTGGAAGATGCTTATTGTTTTGAATATGTACTTGTTGTCCACCATCAACAACTGAATGCTAATCTAAGGATGTTTGTAGGTTTTCTGAGATCTAAGGAATACTTAGTTTGTCACTAACTCAGAACGTCCCACCGTGATCGCCAGAATGTTAGTGTGGCGATGGGGTGGCAAATTCACTGGATTTTGTAAGTCAAATTGAGGGTCTAAAGAGTCTTAAGAGGTATTCAGACAACTATATGTTGGAAATACTGAGAGGGGGGGTGAATCAATATTTCTTTCAATTAGAGCATTAGTTAATCTTCAATTATTATCAGTGTTTGTACAATGACAACAGAAAATAAGAGGAACACAAATGCACACAGTTTTTAAGGTGGAAACCCACTCCGGGACAAAAACCACCTAATGCTTTTCTAATAATTATTTTCAACTCCAATTGAAAATGAAGCTCCAACTTCCTAGAATCTAGAAAATAATTCTTCTCCAGCTCCCACTGGATGGACGCTCCAACGCCCGAGATTCTTCAATAGTCACTGAACGGATGCCCCAACACCCAATGAGCTATAACTCACCCTAGCACCACCCTACCACCCTATAGAAGAATAAAAAATGAATGGACTCCCGTACCAGGGAAAATGGTCCACTTTACAATGATATAGAATGATGTAGAAGTAGAATATATACTAGACCATAACCCCAACTTTGACACAAACACCTAATGATGATCCTAGACCTCCCAACGCTGCCTCTTCAACCCTTGGTAGATAGATACTAGTACAATTTGTACAATAATGTATTTATAATGACTAGGTACAATGATACCTTTACAATGATTGTATGCAGTGCTGCCCACTTGAAGACTTCATATGATGAACTTCTTGCTGCTGTTATGCACCTTGGATGCTGCTCTTGTCATGCTACCCTCTGCTGCACCTTGCTTTGCTTTTCTGCCGTAGAAAGTCTGGTCCTTTGCAACCCTTGAAAACACATGATCTAGCTTTTTTTTTTTCCTTCTAGGAGCTTGATATTGAATTTGGTGTATCTATGTTATTTCAGATCTTCAATATCTAATTTTTAGTCCTATAGTAGCCCTCTGAGTCGTCTTTCCAATGCCACAGGTCTGACCCAATTTTGATTCTTCAAGAGAGAGTTATACCCAATTTCTCACACTGCCCTAATTATGGACTGTTTCAGCAGAGCGCACTTGTACGGCGTGCCACGTGTCACTGTTTCTTCATTTGCCTCTGAAATTTATAGAGAAAAAACTAAATACTGTGCACTATCTTCCAATTTTTATGGAATTCCAATCCAATACTCAGAGAGAGAGTTATGACGATTTTCCCAAGTTCACTTCTTTGAGATGAATTTCAGGAGCCTGCAAAAACCCTTACTTCCATAGATCATATATGCAAAAATATTGGGCAACTTGATCTGAAATTTTCATTGCAGCTTCATCAGGATTTAAGATTCCCCTCATAAAAATTTCAGCTTCCGAGCCTTCGTAGAAAAAAAATTAGAGAAAAAATTCCACGATGACCTGTTTCAGATGGCCAAATCCCATGCATAAGGAGAAAATGAAGATCAAAATTTATATGAATGCTTAAGTCGAGAGGGGCTTCAAAAAGTGAACGTGGGAGGGATTTTAGGAGCATAAAAAATATTAATTATGACTTTTCAATGAACCATTCCCCAACCCCATGGGGTTTTAGCCCACTAACTGGGGGTACAAACTTCAAACATGAATATCTCTCAAACCGTGAAGAATTACATGGCGTGCCATATATCAATGGAAACATCTCGAAAAGTAGAAACCATCAAAAGAATTATTGACCCAGAATATATTAATTTGGTAAGTTAAAATTCCCATGCAATATTGTTAGTTCTAGTTACTTGAAGGACATCACGACAACTACCGATCAACACTATATACTCAGAAGGTCCTACCGTGATCGACAGAATGTTAGGGTCCCGTGATTTGGCAAATTTGCATACCAAATGACAGGGTAACATGGAACCAGTCTTTGGAGTCCTAGGACCTAACCTTCCTGGACTCAGAGAGGGATCTCTTTATTTGGTGCAAAGGATGTGTACTTTTTTCTTTAGGGTTTTGATTTTAGGCTAGTTGTTAAGTGTAGGGTTTTTTTGATTGTTTTGGTTGGATGAGATGAACTGGTAGAATAGGTGGAGTGAGATGTCTTTAAATCATTCGGCTATGGAGTTAATAAAAGCCAAGGGTATCTCAATAATGAATCAGAGTGTAGTGCAAGGCCAATCTAGCAAGGTTAATGGATCCTTTAAGTTTATGAGTGAAGTGGGATGGACATCAAGTTTGTGAATAAGGTAGGGTAAAGGGCAATCAAGAATTCTTTTTCAGATACCTATGAACAAGGAGGTCTTAATTATGATTAGCACAAGATACTAAGCAAGAGCTAGGGAAAACCATTTACTCTATGATAATATTTTAAACCCATAAATATCCAAGATAAACATGTCAGTGAAACATAGAGAGCATAAGAGCTTCTAACTTTAGTAAATTCACCTCCAGAATTTGGGAAAACATACAAGATCACAAATAAATTAATCTATGAAGAGGGAACTCCTAAACATCATAAATCAAGCTATAGAGAACTTTGAAACAAGTTGGTAGGCATGGAAAAGGGGCAAGATCGAACGGGACCTCTTTGACTTAACCTAGCAAACAATATTCCAAAGAAAGGTTTCAAGATAGAGTTTTGAAAGCTTCAAATAAGTAGGGCATACCGTGAATCATACTTGTAAACTAGCATACTAATCCATATATGAAACAAAACAAGTTTAGGTGGACCTAAGGAGCAATCAAGAATTCCTTAAGATGACCAAATAGAGGAAAACATCAAGGCTATAACAAATAGGAGGACTGAGGTGCCTCAAAGAACATGTCTCAACCTATAATTTTCTGATTTATAGTAACCAAGAAGGATGAAACATAATGATAACAAGAAAAACATAAAAAATTTAAGAAGACATCACCATTCACCAAGCTAAGGAATCATGCAAACAAGCTTCTCCATCATCAAGCCAAATAAGCCATTCATCAACTCCACAACACCAATTTCTTCTCCAAGCTCATAAAAACCATATATTGATCTCAAAGCTCATCAAATGCCAAAAAAATACATGAGGGCATCATGCTCTATTTATGGAGAAAATGAGGACTAAAACCCTAAAATGGTAGGAAAATGTCAAATTCAACCATAAATGTCATTTATGGCCAAGAGACCATGCAAGGCCCAAGGCACATAATATCGTAAGAAATAAATTCCATAATAACTATTTGCACCAAATTCTAAAGTGTTTTGCCTCAAAAAACTCAAAAATATCATTTTTCAATAAATGAGTGTGTTTTGTTGACTTTTGGTCCAAAACACACTTAGACAGTCTATGTGCGCAACGCCACTTCAGCATAAAATAAGGTCTTTTCTGACTAAGTTTTGGCCCCCTTCCCGATGCCGGATTTGGCTTCGTGATGGCTCGTTGGAAAGCCTGATGAGTATAATTTTCATAAATTCTTGATTTTTCCTGAATGAGTGCCATTTTCCTGTCCAAAAATCTAGTCTCCCAACACTGCTCTGTGCGCAACACCTTGCCTGAAAATGAGGCAGAATGGTCAAAATTTAGGTGTTTTTTGACCTTTTGGGGGGTCAAAATTGCTCCAAATGGTATGAAATTTTGTGAGAAGAATGCTGATGATGAGGGGAATCCAAAAATGTCAAGTTTTGAAGCTGAGGATGCATGATATTTGTGCGCAACGCCAAGGGTGCTGCACACAGAGGCCTCAAAATTTCAAAAAAAAACAAAATTTGCTCAGAATTCCCTCAAATTTGGTGGAAAAATTCTTCAAGGGGTTTGAGAAGTCTATGGAAAATATTGAGCCATGTCTCTAAGTTTTTCTTGGTCTTTACCTTCTTTGAGTGCTTAAATTTCAATGAAGAGGTGTGATGATGGCTTTGTAGGTGCCTTGATCATGGCTATGATCCTTGTTGCGGTCCTCAAATTCTTCATTTTCTTTATTGGCATCATCAGTCATCATATTTTATGCCCCATCATTGTCTTTAACATCATCAACACTCTCATCCTCTTCATTGATTTCTTCATTGTCATTTTGTTCTTCATTTGAGCTATAGGTCTTTTCATTGTTGTGGTCATCATTTTCACTGGCACCCTCTACACTTTCATCACTATCATCTTGCTCATCATGAAGACCACTCTCCTATTTGTCTTTAGAACTGTCATTATCTTCATTTGTGTTCATATCTTATAACTCTTTGTCACTGTTTTGCTCTGCATCACTGAGGCTTTCTTCTTGGGTGTCACTGCTGCCCTTAACCATCTGCATTTTCCTAACTGTTTGTCTTTTCATTATCAATGCTTATGTTATTTTGACTATTCATCTCTTCATCTTCCTCACCATCCTCTTGCATATTATCACTGTTTTTCTCACTATTTCTCTCTTCATTCTTTGTTTCTGCCCTTTCTTCACTTTCATTATTTCCCTTTGGTCCTTCTTAACTTGTGCAGGAGCCTGGGGAAAATTTTGAGGAAGAAAAATTGATTTTGAGCACTTTTTTGGAAATTTTGGCCAAATTTCCTTTGAGTGCAGTGCCACCCGACTGGCCATTCCCATCGGGCCCTCTGTGCGCAGCGTCGGGTCGGGTCGGGCTGTTGGCAGGCCTGTGCGTAGCGCTGGGAGGCTGTGGGCGAGCCGGGCTCCGAACTGGGTGTGTGCGCAATGCCGCCACCTTTGCGTTGCGCTAACCCTTCTATGCGTAGCGCAGTGTTTTTTAGCACTGCCTCTTCTCCTCTGTGCGCAAAATTGAAGACTTTGTGCACAATGCCTCCGTCTGTGTGCAGCGCCTGGAAATTTTACCCAATTTTGTAGAAAAACCCTAGAAATGATTCAACGACTCTTGATCTCTCTTTCAAAGATAAAAATGAGTTTGGCAAGGGGGAAGGAAGGCCTTATACCTCCCTTTGAAAAAATAATTTCATGATCAGATCCATCTTTCTAATGTCTGTTTCCTTTCTTTGCTTTTTAACTGACTTTTCGGTCTTTTTGTCTTGTAGGTGGCAGAGCTCTGAGAAAAAATGGTTTTTTGCCTTGGCTAGAGCACCTGGGTGTTTCCTTTAGATTCATAAACCTTTTAACATGCTTAACCTTTTCCTCTTACCTATATTTTGGAAACATGAACCAATTCTTGAAAAGAAAAAGGTCATTTTTGACAAAGTTTTGAGGAAAAAGGCAGACAGTGACATTAATGCTCCTTCTTGAAGGTTTTCTTCACTTTATCCCTCTCATGAATTTCAATACCTATAAACAAAATTTTGTGATCATTTTGGCACCTTTACCTTGGAATCTTCAGTCATGTATCTTTTATGCCTTTGACTGCTTGGTGGATGAGACTAAAGAGAAGAATTCTGACCTTCTTTTAACTGAAATTTTGTCATGTTTTCACTTTGAAGCAATGAAAACCTCTTGGTGTGAAAACACTAGCAGTTGGCATCAACAACTCCTTTAGTCTTTATATGTGCCATCATCATGAGAAACATTAGGTTTGTTTGATCTCATCAGTCTTCCAGTAGTTAGCCATATTTGACAGTCACGTAGAAATGTCACTCATGGCTAACTATCTTTTGCAGAATATACTTTTGATAAGGAAACCCTTGCTGGAGGCTTCTCTGCTTTGTTTTAGACTAATTATATGTTTGTTCCTTTGACCATTTTGACAATGATATATCTTTGGTCCTTCCTTGGGTATTTCACGTCATGCTTGCCTTTCTTTTGATCATTTTGAGGATCTTCTGAGCATTATGAAACTCAGCCTCTTATGCTGATACCCTTTACCACTTTATTCCTTTGGTGCAGTGAAGTGATGCTGCTTTGACAAACCCTAAAGGGTACCCTGGATGTTCTTTGAATGCCATCTACTTGTTTATGAAGGAGGACTTATCATCTTCACTTGACCCTTTTGATCCATCTTCCCAAGAACACTTGGAGGAAAAAGAAAAGTGACCACCAACATTTTTAAACTTGTGCAGGAGCCTGGGGCACATTTGAGGAGGAAAAGACTGATTTTGACCAAATTTTGGCAATTCTAGCCAAACTTCTCTTGTGCGTAGTGCCAAAAAGGGTCAGCTTGCAAATAAGTTTTGAGGACCTTCCCGAAGTCGGATTTGGGCCTGGGATAGCTCGTTGGAAATATTGTTGAGTCTACTTTCCATGAATTCTTTTGGTTTTCCATTTGTACTCCATTTACCTGTCCAAAAACTAATTCTCCCAACACTGGTCAAAAGTGCTAAATGATGGTGCAGAAATGCAGAGTGCTGGTGCAGGCCACTTTTGGATGTCTTACTTAATTCCAAATTGAGCTCTGGATAGCTTATTAGAAAGCTCTTCAAGTATAGTTTTCATTTGACTCATAAAGAAAGTCATTTGGATGCTCCAGCTATGAGAAAAACTCATTTTACCAAGATCACTCCAGCAGTACAAAAGTTCTCTTGTGACACCTGTATTTTTGACATTTCTCGAAAACAATGATAATTGTGTAAAAAATGAAGGAGGTTTTTCTTCTTGGCCATAGTATGAAAAAAAACTCTCTCACTTTTGCCAAATTCATCTTTGTTTGGTCAGAAAAATATTTTTAAGCAAAACTGGCCCTAGGTGTGGCAAATGACTAGGGCCTTGGAATGAATTCTTGGAAAAGGGAAAAACACAGGCCTAGTCTTAAAAAGTGTCAAATTGTAGCAATAGACTAAGTTTGGTAGAAAAATGATGAATTTTAGGGATAGGAGTGAT
This sequence comes from Pinus albicaulis, assembly GCA_034641835.2. Classification (NCBI taxonomy): domain Eukaryota; kingdom Viridiplantae; phylum Streptophyta; class Pinopsida; order Pinales; family Pinaceae; genus Pinus; species Pinus albicaulis. Next base: position 984,235,264 of record CM076575.1, read on the forward strand.
GGGAAGTGTTAATGAAGGTATATTAAGGATAGGAGGAGGTGTAAGAGCATCAAGATACAAGTCCTGTTGATGTTTAACCATGGAGGTCATGAAACCAAGAAAAAATGCCCTTAAAATCCCTAGATGGACAATGGAGGAGTTAGGCAAAACTAAATAGAGAGATGAGGCCAAAGGTGACACAAAAAAGACAAAATGAGTGACATGAGCCCATGATGGGTTTTCTAGGATGGGTGAGCTGATCTTGACATGATGGGATGATGAAATAGTGAAAAGCTTATCTTAAGGATAATGAAGGTAGTGAGATTTCTAGAATGCACAATGTTCATGAACTTTGTTTCTAGAAATCTAGAACTAATACCTAGTCATCTTTAGATAGTGAAAATTATGGATGACTAACAATTCAATTCATTAAGGTAGCTGTTCAATTCATCAAAGCATGATGTTCAATTGCAATCTATTCCTTATTTCAGTCTTGAGTGGTTATTTCTGCATAAGCTTAGAACAAGGGTTGATTCCTTTGATTATTTTGAAGTAAGTCATAGTTAATTTTGAGTTGATTTGATTGAACTTCAAGAATTAGATAACAGTTCTCACAATGATTTAGAATAGTTGGCCTCTGACTTCACTCGCATATATTTTGCTTGCAGTCTTGAAATAACAAGATTTGCCCTGGGTTGATGATTAATGTGAAACATTAAGGTCACCTTTAACAGTCACCTTTTTTACTCAACACTCATCACTAGACTCAAAGTCTACTAGGTCAAAATCATGCTCTTCCTCATGCATGGATGTCTCATGCTGTAATGGTGTTTCTTGCTTTTCTAATGTGGGCTTGGCCCCTTCCTCAATCTGAGGAGAAAACAAAAGCCTTCCTCCTCTTTTGTATGTTTTGGTCATTGCTGCTTTGGTTTTCTTTGTAATTGATTCCTTTGGTGATTGATCTTCCAACCTGCTTGATGAACTCAACTCTTGAAATGTTGGTGATAGGGTTTGCTGCATGCTAGGTGGACTAATAGTAGGCATTAGCAAGGTTGCCTCAATGAAAGTATCCCATGTCATGTTCTTTTCTGCCAGTTGATGGAGAACCATGACCTTTATCAAACTATGATGAAAAAGGCTAGGAATATGTTTGCTTTTCACCTGCACTTTTTCAAACATTTTACATATGCTCCCATACAAGAAATTGCACAAATTTAGAGATTTAGCATTCGTGAAGTGCATGAGCAGTCTTACGTGGTATTGGCCGAGCCTTGAAAACCTTCCCTCACATGTGAAGTATTTTATGATCACTTTCATCAATGGAGCATACTTCTCAAGCAAGCATCTAAATGGAAAAACATATGAAGGATCATTTCTGTATTGTGATTTTAGGTAGGGTTTGTACTCCTCAATATCCGAATACATACACTTGAACTAATTATTTCCATGATTAGGTATGCTCGTGGCTTGAGAGATGGCATCCACTAACTCTGTAAAGTCTACCCCTGCTAAGGTAATTTTTTATCTCTTCAATGCAGTGGAAAAAAGTGCAGTGAGTTGCTTATGATAGCCAACCTCTTGAATCTTTCACATCTTCAAAACATTTCTTGATGAAGGGAGAAGAAATTATCTTTGTGACATTTGAAGGTTAAAATCTCAAAACCATGCCTCGTTATATTTCTTCTTCTTTGAAGGTGAGGTATCAGTATCCATGATGATTGGAGGGAAAAATAGGGGAAAGGAGTAAAGGGACACAATTAAGGGGTTAGAGAAGGGAGATGGGAGTAGGAAAATTTAGGGATATGGGAAGAGGTCTTAGGGAGCTTTAGGAAGTGAAATGGAGTGAAATGAGTGAGGGAAATGATATAGGAAATTTAAACACAAACCTAGCTCGGAAAACTGCCCAAATTGGCAGAATTGGGCTAGGGTTGAGGGTTTGGGAATTGGAAAATGGAAATGAAGGGATGTGAAGGCCATGGGGGATTATTTTGGGTGTGATGGAGGGTAAAAAATCTTTGGGAGAGTGTATTTACCTTGGGAAATGAAGTGTGGTGACTATGAGACTGAAAAAACAAGAGAAACCCTACAAAAGGTATTAGCTTGATCTTTAGGAAAATTTGATGTAAGGGTTGAGATAAATAGTAGTACTTAATTATTTTTAGCTGATAGAACCTTCCTCAAGAGAAGAAAAACTTTGGAAATAAAAGTGCTTCACCCCACAAGATAATGTGTTTTTAAGCCAAATGCGTGGCATGGGCTTCCTGTGCACAACGAAAATGTGCAGTGTGTACTCATGTGCACACTGAAGATCAACCAAATGCGTAGCACAATGTTGCTATGCGTAGCACAATGCTGCTATGTGTAGCGAATTGTATTTATGTGCAGGGAAATGGTGGATATTTCCAATGAGAGGCAAAACATCAACTTTCTTGGAAATGGGAGAGGGGAACTCGATGGTAGGAGGATAGGTAAGTGCAAATGAAATATGTCATTTGTCTTTTTTGCCTTTTTATAAACTGAATTGACTTTCTTTGAGTGAGGATGGGCCCCACATGTCATTTTCCAAGAATGACTTGCATTTTTTCACATTGTAACTTTGAACTTTGTAACATTTGGAACCTTGTAGCTTTTTGAAACTTTCAATTGCAGATTTAGGAACATGAAGGACTTATTACATATTAGAAACATAAATTACATTTGGAATTAAAATTTATTGAACCAATTTACCTATTACCACTCCTCCATTGTCGGATTTTATACATGGATGATAGATTTGGTGACTGAAACCCTAATGACTTAATGGAGACACTGAACTGAATGAGATCACGATGGTGATGACTGGAATGATGATATTGATTTTTGAATGATGATACACTCAGCTGAGTGATGACAAGGATTATCATGTGAAAATTTTGGAAGGAGTGAAAATATTCCTAGACCTAATACCCAGTGACCAAATTTTTATTTGAAAACTTAATGAAATGACAAAAAATTGACTACAAAACCCTAACAAGACATGATAAGAGCCCATTTGACCACTGGTGACAAAATGCATATAATGACACTAACATTGGCTCCAGCTGGGGATGGCAGCTCCTTGGAGGTGTCAAGAACACCACAGACCATGTATCCTAACCATCGGGCATGGAGTCAAAATCAAAAGACAAGACTGAATAATGAAAACTGACTAAAAAATGAACTGACTTGACTCTTACTGAACTTTGAAAACAACAACAAATCACTGGAACTTTATAACCTTCACTTCAGGATCCAAGCTCCAATGATTTTCCACTTCACACTTTTACAGAAAAATTAAACTGATATGTATAATGGAATTAGGAAACTTTCAGAAATCTGCTTAGAAAAGGTAGTGCTCGAGAAGCCTACCATTGACTATTCCTCCTATGCAATCTTCTCCATTCATTTCTTCCAATAGATAAGCATGTTGTCCTCGAGAGGCTGAAATTTTGTATGGTCCTTTCCATAGGTTCTCAAATTTACCGTGTTTCCCTTTCTCTTCGTTTCTAACATCCCAACGGAGGACCACATCACCAATTTTGAAATCATCTGATTTTGTCTTGCGGTCATATACCTTCTTTATCCTTTCATGTAGCTTTGAGGTATTTTGAAAGACGTCATCCCTAGTTTGTTGAAGATGGATCGTCTGAATGATCTGACACTGCACATCATTCAATTCACTACCTGCTTCTTGTAATAATTTCATAACTGGGACTGCAAGTGATGTAGGGAAAAATGTGTCAACTCCATATACCAATTGAAAAGGACACATATCTATTCATTTCTTACCACTCACCCTGTCCGCCCTCAAAGAATTAACAAGCTTCTTATGCCAGTTCTTCTTGTTTTCCTCCAACATCTTCTTTATAATGTTCACTAAAGATTTGTTGGAAGATTCTACCAATCCATTACCTTGCGGATAATATGCAGTCGAGTGACCCAATTTGATGTTGTATTTATCGCAAAACTCAACTAATTTCTTGGATTTGAATGTAGCCGCATTATCCGTAATTATTTTGTGGGGACAGCCAAAACGAGACAAAATATTAGTCTCCAAAAACTAAATAATGACTAAATAAGTAGCTTCCTTTGTTTGGATTGGTTCAATCCATTTGGTGAAGTATTCGGTCGCTATCAAGATCCACTTATGTTGGGCAGAAGATGCAGGGTGGATTTATGCAATGAAATCAATGCCCCACTGTTGAAATGGTGTTTGCACAGATATATACTGCAAAGGTAGTGGGAGAAGCTTCCTCTTACCTTGAAATATCTGGCATTTGTGACAGATCATCATGATTTTATATAAATCCGCAAAGAGAGTAGGCTAATAATAACCTGCTCTCAACACCTTATTTTCCTTAGTTTTCCAAAACAAGTGATCTTCACAATCTCCTTTATAGAAATCATTCATTACCTCCTTGGCTTCATTTTCTACCAGACAGTTTAGCAAGACACCTCCCAAGTCTTTCCAATATAGAGCGTTGTCCAAAATGTAGTACTTGGAAGCTTTCAACTTAATGATCTACCCTTACTTTTAGACATGTCGAGAGGAGGATTAAGATGCTAAAGAACATAAATGATGTTGACATACCAAGGAGATGAGAGAAAAATTTCTGATACCTGCATGAGTGAGCCATCATCTTCTTCTTTGGACAAAACTGAAATGAGATTGATACCAAGTGCATGTAAATTCGATTCAACCATGAGCTTGGCCAATCCATGGCCTTTGATCAAATTTGTAGGCTTGATCTCGAGGTCATACTCTAACATAGATGCTATCCACTTTCCTCTTCTACCTTCCGGATCAATTTGCATTAGGACATCCTTTACTTCTGCATTAGGGACATAGGCTAGAATGTGTGAATGAAGGATATACACTGGAAAGTCCTTCAATGCCTTTACTAAGGCCAAGGCTTACTTCTAAATGATGTTATATCTAAGGGAAGCATCTCTAATGGTACAGTTGACGAATGCAATGGGTCGCTCAGTCTTATCCTTCTTTTGCATCAAAAAAACAACCAAAGTATGTTCGAAGGCAAATGAAAATATGATGAAATCAATGGATTAGTCATGGCGGATAAAAGTAGGAGTTGTTGTTAAGATTTATTGAATTAAAGGATTTTTTAGCATCCTTCGACCACCTTACCTCACTGTCCTTTTTAAGCATGTTGGTCATCTCTCAAATATGCTCGACAATATTTGGAATAAATCTTCTCAAGAAATTCATCTTATCATTAAAGGCTTGGATCTCCTTGCTGCGTGGAAAATCTATTTGTTGAATAGCCTCAATCCAGGAGGGATCAATATGGGTACCATATTTGGAGTTGATATGACCAAGAAGCTTTCCCTCCTCCATGGAAAAAATAATATTTTTGGGATTGAGAGAAATCCCAAATTTCCTGCACTTCTGAAATACAATTCTCAAATGATATAAATGCTCATCACTAGAATGAGAGAATTTTTTTAAATCATCGAAGTACACAACTAGGAAAACATCCTTTTCATTTGCGAAGGCAATTTACATCACCCGCTGAAAAGTGTCTCCTTCATTCTTGAGCCCAAATGAAATTTTAGCATACTTGAATGTGCCCCAAGGTGTCATGAAAGCAATTTTTTATTGATCATCCTTATTCACTAAGATTTGATTATATCCCGAATATCCATCAAGAAGAAACATTCGAGAGGACCCAACCACTCTCTGTAGTATATGGCCATTTTAGGAAGGGGATAGTTATATTTTAAAGACACCTTATTCAAGTTTATGAAATCAATACAAAGACATATTTCTCCCGTTTTATTTCTCACCAGAACAAGATTTGACATCCATTCAAAAAATCTATTGGGAACAATGATACCAGTTATAAAAAGTCTATTTACCTCTTTCTATATTGACGACAACAACCTTGGGTTGATTCTTCTTAAATTTTGTTTGAAGAGATTTTGATCAGGCTTGATTGGAATGGTATGTTGAATGATATTTTTGTCATATACTTTCAGATCTTCATAGTCCCAAGAAAATACATCAAAAAATTCAAATAAAAAAGCCATGTATTTATATTTCACCTCTGGAGATAAGGACTTAAACAAATTAACCATTTTGGGATTGTCTGTTGTTCCAATATTCACATCTTCGACACCTTTCTCGGTAGGAACCATGGTTGGATTTCGGGCAACATCATCTTGATCGAACAACTCTTCCAAAGGTACAATACCCCTTGAAATTTTGTTATCTTTCAGCTGTAACACATCAACTTGAGTAGCCTCGATCACTTGATCATCTTTATCATATACTTCATCACTATAGGAATTTTCAAATTCACCTTCCATCTAAAAAAAATTATTCACATGTTTGTCATCCCAGAACACTTGCCAATACCTCAAGTTTTCAGGAACAAATGGTCGGTGTTTGATATGAATTTAAAACTTCCTTTTAGAAAATATGGGAATCTTAAAGTTACTTGCTGTTGTAGCAAGCGAATCTGTCATAAGATTCTGACTTCTTGGTACATATGACAATGTATATTCAAGAAATATTTTGATAATGTCAAGTATAACATTTCTATATGCTCTCATTCTTGGATGCTTTGCTTGGTATTCCTTTTTTACCTGTTTTATTACAAGCTCAGAACTGCCATAAACATAAATTATTTTTGCACCTAAAATTTTCAGTATTTTGAAGCCGGTGATCAATGCCTCATACTCAGATTTATTATTGGAACAATCGAAAGCCAAATTATAGGAACACAATCTCACATTTTTTATAATTTTACCTGATTGATGAATTGGACTACGGATCCAAATTCTGATGCTTGCCCCATATTTCCGTAAGGCACCGTCGAAATCCATGGTCCAAAGACCATTCTCATCATCAGGAAGTTGGAATTATGCAGTCTAATTTGTCCTCCTTTTGAGCCACTTTTTCAACTTGTTCTGTAACTTTTTCTGACTTTTTTGATATCTGCTCTGAAGTACTAGGCTGATTGTCTTGTCTTTCATCCAAAACTGCTCGGACACTATTTGAAATTTTTGGAATTTCCTCAACTTCTATAAGTTGACTATATAATCATCAGAACCACTATCATTAAACAAAATAAAGGACTCAAGATCAGTATGTACAGAATTGATAGGGTGATTTTTTGGTTTCTCTTTACTAGTGACCATATAATTCATTTTTGTCTCCAGGTACAACTTCATCAGTTGCCCAAAAACCGGGATGGTGGCATAATAGAAATCCAATTGCAAAGTACCTCTTAAATTTTCTCCCCATGACCTTGACAACAACATGCCATACCGCGGAGGTATATCATCTACTACCACATCCATTAAGATATTTTTAGCAGGAATTTGCTCAAGTGAAACTACCAAGTCTTTCATACGATCGAGACAACGTACTCTACCAGAATCAAAAGAGTAAATATCATGGTAAGGTTGGGTTATATCCAAGCCCAAATTTTCCATTATGGCCTTTGGAATTAGGTTATGAGAAGCTCCAAAGTCAAGCATGGCATTATGGAGGATACACTAATGAATTCTCAAACTGAGATAAAACGGGGGAACTTCACTATCTTCTAGTTGACCATCTATGGCTAGACCAAAAAGGAGCTCAGGTTGATCATCTTCAACATTAACCATATCTGACATAGGGTATACTTTAAGAATTTTATAAACATGATATTTGTATTGATTATTTTTCACAAACTCGATCAAGGGGATAAAGACTTTCAACTTAGAGATTTCATTTTCTAAGCTAAATAGATTAGATTGTTTATCTACCTCTTTTACAACGGTGTCCCTCTTATTGGGCTGGGATTTTGTTGCAGATTCCTTAATTTGGCCTTATTTTTCTTTGCTTGGTGTACTTGTAGATTCTTGGTTGTTCTTGGTCTAATTTGCAACTGCAAGCTTCTTTCCCTTGTTTTGACTAGCTTGGGGATTTTGCTTGGGCTGAGTATCTTTTTGCTGAGATGTCCTCTTCTGAATAGGAGTGACAGGAACATCTCAGTTTCTCAATGAATATTGCCTATGCTGTGAGCTAAGAGCATTAAGATAACCCCGTTGATAATCATTGGATTAGACCTCCAACTCATCATCATTTGCAAGCATGTAGTCCTTGTCTTTCGGCAAATATGTTTTCTCAATGTATTCTTCATCCTATGTCAAGAAAATAGGTTGTCCATCTGCTGTGAAGAAATGATTCTCTTCCACAATCTATTCTTCCTCTTAAACCCCTTGAGCATAATTCTACTGCAAAGGAGTGTGGATCTGCGATTGTGTTGACTGCTCTGGAGCTCTTTGTTCCCTCTTTTTAATCCTAAACTGAGGCTACTGCTGCTAACCTCGAAAATTAGGATTCTGAACCTGTGTTTCTAGTTGCCTTTCAGTGATAGACATTCTATCCACCATTCTCTCCATAGTCCTTATCAGAGTATCCAATTTAACATTAGACGATGTGGATGGTTATTCCTTGATGGTTATTCCTTGAGTGTCGCAGGAATTCTTTCTCAAAGTTGGTATGCCATATCTAGATCAAAAGCATCTGGATAGTGCAAGAGAGCCAAACCTGGAGCATTATAGGTCAATTTGGGCATCATCCCAAAACACATATCAATGTCTATTAGGGTCTATAATACTCTAAATTAGTTGCTACATGCCCTAAACAAGTCATTCCATTGGTGGTTTTCCTTCATGAAAGTTTCACTGCTTAGATGCCAATTGAAGTGCCCCATTAAGCCATCAACGCACCCCTGTATAGTTGTAACTGCTTTGCAGAGCATCTACTCCCATGCAAGGCTGCATTGTAGAGGATCTAGACCCACTTTAGAGTGCGTTGGTCGACTGGGATCGAATTGTTCATTAGATTCCAGGAATCTTCCCAACCTCTAGTGGCTTCTAGAAGTTGTTCCAATTTTCACCTCATCTGATAGCTTCGAATATGGAATCCATGAAGCCATTAAACCTCTTATCCTCCTATTCCCATGAACAAGGAAACTTTTTCATCCATTTTTTGGAAAATCATTCAATGATTCAGTTATATCAAACTACCTTGATCTAGTTATAAATAGAGCACTGATCATAGTGCACAAGAGAGAAATAATTTGTGTTAAGTAGAGTTATGATGGTGAGATCACAACTCTTGGAGGTATTGTGCATGTACTGTGATGCTGCTGGATTTTTGATGCTGGATGTGACGAGGATGGGACTCAAGGTGGATGAGTGACAAAAAATCGATCAACTGGTTGTACTCTTCCTTATACTTCAAAATAAAGACATTTTTTCCTTTCCTAATGCATGTGTCAATGATTTTATATGTGTATTTATGAATTTAATTGATTCAATTTGTTTAACTGTAATATATTGTATTGCCTTTATGTTGTTTTCTGTCTTCTATTTACCATTGCAGGAATAAATCAAGCGAGTTAAGTTGGATTGAGAGCGACGAAAGCGACGAAGGGAGGTGAGGAAAAGCAAACATATTCCAAGTAGTTTTTCTTCCCTTTATTTATTAATTTTAAGGAAAAGGTCAGATATCTTTCTTTTTATTGTTCTAAGTGAACCACCACACTTAGGGAAAGCATACTTATCTATAGGTTTGATTTCCATAAAATAAATTGGCGACCACACTAGGGATCAACGGATCATCCTTGATGGTTTTGTCCTTTTCCATCAACATCTAGTAGACTTTACCTACTTAATTTTAGTCATTTGAATGTCTTAGAAAAAGTAGTTTGTTTGATTTCTTTTTCAGAGAGTCCTCTGACACCAACACACTATTGGTCTTGAGACAATGCTCTGCATAGCACTGCTGGCTTAGCGACAGTGCTCTGTAACACATTGTCTCCCACTCAGGGGTGTGTTTCCCTTGTGACCAACCAAAATCTATCATATTTTGTCTTTTGCCTATTCATGTCAATGTCTTGCTTGCTGAAGTTTTGAGTGATTGATTCCCTCTATAGACTAGTTTGCCTCTACTCTTCTTGCATCACCTTGGATTTGTTTGATCAATGTTTATTTTTGTTTTCTTTGTCATCGTCGAACAGTTCCAAAGTTAAATTTTACATATGATCAATTTATTATTTTCAGAAAGAGGAATTTTTGTTTCGGTCTTCGTTTCTCTTGAAAGTTTTGAGTGATTGTTTGTGCATTAGTTTATTTTTCGTTCATCTAAACTGAAAAGAAATTGAAAAGAAAAACATGCATTCGCATATAGGGATTGTGAGTGCTGCTTAGGAATAGTTTAGGGAAATTTCATTTTGATGTGCTCATTTTTTATTGCATATAATATTATTGCTCTATCCCTTGTAGCTTGTTTTTCAGTGTCGAAAATCAATTTGAAACGAATGCTTATCATTCTAATTTCATTTTACGAATTTTCAATACATCTCATAGTGAAACTGAAAGACAAATTGATGATCAAGACCAACATAAAATTTATCTAAGGAAGCATTGTAACATTAACGATAAAATTTATAGGTTTAGGCTAGAAGACGTGTTCCGGTGTTGTTAAACATAGCATTTGTCGTTAATTTTCTGTGACACATTCCGAGTGTGATACCTCATTCCACATATGTAAGTATATCGAAGCTCATCCACGTACTTTTGGGTATATCGGGCAGTGTTCTAGTGCAAAAATTATAAGGGGATGCTCTCACTGTGCGGTTTCACATTAGACAATGCTAATATGGATTGGGCCTCCACGTACCTTCATGTATATTTGGGAGGACAAATTTAGGTTGCTTACCATCCATAGGTAATTGAGTCGACCGCTTTGTACCTGTGATACATCAAACACAACAGTTGGGAAGATTGCTTGCACGTACATAAGTCCTTGGTTTACTGGGGCAATATATTGCAGTTCATAGTTGTTTGGTAAAAATTTTTCCTAGCATCACCGTATTTTAAAATTTTCTTTTCTTTTGTATAAAATCAATCAAAAATCATGGAATAAGATCAACCCTTTCCTTGTCGTTCGCATAGGACAACGAATAAAACATCATTACTACCATAAGCTACACCTAGTAGAAGAAGGAGCGCTCATCCTACCGAGTCTGGTACCTCTGGAACTCTTGGTACTACATCATCTGATATACTAGAGACATCTGATCCTTTAACTACCAAGTCTCGAGTCGTTTTGACTGATCCTGATTTGTCTGCTACTTTCGAGACATAACCCTCACAGTTACCTGAGGACACTAAAATTAAATCGAGTGAAATGGTAAATCCAAAACTCGAGCTTGTTCAACTAGAAGTCTATCCGGAACCCATTGTTATTTTACCATAACATATTGATCCCAAATTCGAACAACAAGAAGTTGTTCTGGTGCAACTGTCTGATCCTCAGTCATCCATAACCATAAAGTATTCCTCTTTACCACAGAGTTTACCGCCTGAAATTTATCTTGGGCCTGATGGTGAAGTGCTTCCACTTGGTTTGATTTCGATAAAGGAAGAAAGTTAGGAAGAGACAACCCATTCAAATCCCACTCATTTTGGGCCGAGGATTCATTTATATCCATGTTTTCCTCATTTGACCTACTCTGCTCCCGTTGATCCTTTTCACTCTCAAGTTCTCGTAGATTCATTAGAGTATTTGCTGAGTTATTTAACCATGGTTGAGACATCATCCCAGACGTACCCTCTATTACAGATGAAACAAAATTTACTATTGCTTCATCTTCGATGTTTTCGACGACACCCGAGTCTCATATTTATGGTGGTACGTCCGTCCCACTGGGTTACCAGGATTTAAATGGAACCTACTTTGCCGTCTCCTCTAGTACATGGAATTTGCCCATGTCATCATTTGGAATTATATCTAGTTCATCTCTTACGAGTACTGAATGACTTGATCCTCAATATCAAGCTGGTCCATCCAATTACCATCCATCTTATCCAATATCTGCTGGATACCCATCATATGAAAGTCAGTATGTACAATATCCCTATACTCCATATGTTGGGGGTCCATAGATGTTCGGTCCATATGGTAGTACTCCATCGTATTTAGATCAATCATATGCTAGAGTTCCTGCTTGAAAATGGTAGCTTACTTTTCCTGTTCATTCGTAAACGGTCGTGTATCAATATCAACCAGCTCAACCTGTTGCTTTTGTGCCTACTATGCCTGTTATTTCTTCTATGGTTGTTGGTCAGTCCGCTCAAGCGGGTCCTTCCACCCATAACCCTTAAGTTTCGGGTCTACAGACTCTGTCTTCATAGGCTAGTATTCAACAACCATATGTATCGGGAATTTCACAACCGCAGACTAGTTTACCTTTGTCACAGGTTTCTACTGGCTCCGTCTATTCACAATCGGGTCCGAATAATCCGGGCGGGCAACCATTTTATCAGATCTTGTGGTATCCACAACAACCATTCCCACATTATCAATCTTATCCAGGTCTTGGTCAACAAGCATACCCCTATCTGGGTTAACAAAAACGTAATCCATTTGTTGGTATGCAAAGGCCTATTGCCCAGGCAATTCCATCTTATCCTGGTTATGCTCAACTCGACCTTAATCAACAATTGCCATTTGTTGCAACATTATATTTACTTGATTTAAATCGGCTCACCAATGATACCATTCATTTTTTACCTTGGTGGCTAGTGATTCCTCATAAATTATCCTTGTACATTCCAAAATTCATGGAAATTCTGAAGAATACCCATCTACGTATGTCATGACTTATCATTTATGGTGTTCATCAAATTCCTTAAATGATGATTATGTTATATTGCATCTTTTCTAGAAAATGCTTACTGGTCTGGTTGTGAAGTGGTACATTGCATTACCACGAGCTTCGTTTAATAACTTTATAGCTTTAGCCACTACTTTTATAACCCACTTCTAGTTACCCATCAGATATGAAACTATAACGGAACTTTTGACCAGCTTTAAACAGACCACTGCTACTCATATATCAGATCATACACATGAGTGACATCATTGTCTTCGAATGGTTAAAATATTTGTTCCTGATCAGCTTTTAATTGAGTGTTTTATTAAGTCCTTGTTGTCATCTATCACTGAGGATGTGGCCAAAGGCGGTGTTGTCACTGAAGAGAAAGTAATTTCTCGTGCCCAGTATCTGGATTTCATTTACACTCAGTCTAGCATGCTCTATGAAAATATTCCAAATGCGTCACGACCAAATTTTATTGTTCCTCTTGCTCCATCTGGTTAGGACATTCATGCCGGCGATGGTGTGATTGGTTTTTCAAGCGCTCCGGCAGAAAGCCGACTATCTGGTTCTACACTTGCTGTTTAAAATCAAAACCCTATTGCATCTAATCCTGATTCTTCTTCTGAAATCCATGCTGTGTCATCTGGAAAAGGCAAAAATGACAAGCAACCTGGAAATAGGAAGAAGGGGAAAGATAAGAAGAAAACAAATTCACCCCCCAGGAAAAATCATTTGATTCATTTGGTTCTTTTCAGAAACCTCGTTGCCATTGCTTGATATGTAATAAGGAGCATTTTATGCTTGATTTTCCTCACCGCTCAGCAGTCCCAAATCTTCTTAAGACTTATGCCACATCTGCAGTGTTGAAAAATCCTTTTCCGAACACGGAAACACATATGGTTGCTACGGATCCTGCTTCCAGTTCGCAAGTGCTTATGCTTTTCGCCACTAAGCCCAAAACTGATGTTTTGGTGTTGAATCAAAGTCAAGATTACAGTAATCCGTTGTTGTCATCGAATGGTCAGGCTATAGATTAACCTAACACTTCGACTTTGACCTCATCTGATCCAGATCTATCACCTATCCTTCCAGAGTTAACAATAAAACCACCAAAGGGAGTAGTTCAAAAATCAACATTCAACCCTCGAGCTTGTGCAGCTCAAAATAATGTAGTTGAAGACTTGGCTTAGTTACCTTTTTTTATGTCAACGCTTGAGGTTCTTCAGAATTTTCCCTCCTAGAATCAGGCTTTGTTGTTCGCGATTAGTGGAATCGATCTAACTGATTCAAATCTTGTAGTCTTTAATCACGTGGGCTATGTGCCACAATTAACATCACAGTTAGCATTTTTTATTCAAGTACACGTCCTGAATTGCCTCATTCATCGCACTATCGTTGATGAAGGTGAATCTACTTGTATCATGTCAATGAGTTGCTGGAAGTTACTTGGTTTTCCGACTTTGTCGCTATCACCTACGACGTTGAAATATTTTGACGGTTGTACTTATAATCCTTGTGGAATTATTAGTAACCTACAAGTAGAACTAGGGGGAAAATCAATTACTATTGAAGTTGAGGTTGTTGATGGACCCCTTGACTACAACATATTACCTGGAAGACTGTGGGTTTACGCTATGGCTGTGGTAGTATCTACTTACTTTCGTATGATCATCTTCCCCCATAAAGGAAGTATCACACCCATGATCAATTCACTTTCTTTGTCTCTAGTTTCCAGGAAACTGGAAGTGTTCCATTTGTTCACGGACCCTCACCTTCTCTTCAAAACATCGGTGTAGGATTATTTAGGGATCCTTCCCTAATGGGCACCTTTTCATTACCTTTGCCTGTGACATCAGCGGAAATCACACATATAGAGACCTGCAACATGATATCTTCCACTTCATATGAATTAAGGAAGATTCCCAATGATTCTGAAGTAGTTAGGCTGGGAGACATCATGCCACTAAGTCCAATTGAGCTAGCATAGTAATCAATTTTCTTGGCTTATGCGTCCAATCCAAATCCATTGTCGCCGATCATTTGGGTTTATCATTCTTTGGATTTTGGTACTTCTTATGATGTTTTTCACGTGTATTCTCGACTGATGAGAGCATTATGGAATCCATGATGCCGGAAGAAGAACCATGGGAATCATCACATCTTCTAGATTACAGTGAAGATAATTCATTTGAACTATATCACCCTACTATCTTTGATTTCTTGACGAAGTCTATTCCTATTCATGTCGTCAATTCTGAGCGAAACCCATCAAATATCGAAGAAAAAATTTCTATCAATATTTCGACCAAACCAGGTATTGTAGAAAATATTCATGTCGGTGCGTCTTTTTCTCTATCTGAACTTGACATTTACCGTGCTCTTTTTCGTGAATTCCAAGATGTATTCACTTGGTCATATGAGGAAATTCCAGGTATCTACTCCAACATTGTTGAACATGAGATTAAAATGTATCCCGATGTTAAGCCGATGTGACAACACCTTCATCCTATTCACCCTAATAAAGCTGTTGCCATTAAAGCAGAGTTTGGAAAACTTTTTTGTGCTGGATTCATTTACCATGTTTCGCTTACCGATTGGATTTTTAACATTTTCCTGTCATGAAGAAACAGGGGACAATTATAGTGTGTGTCGATTATCGGAATGTCAATCATGCTTGTCCAAAATACAACTATCCCACTCCCTTTATCGACCAGATTATTGATGAATGTGCCAGATGTGAAATATTTTCTTTCATGGATGGATTCCCTGGTTACAATCAGATTAATATTCGCCTAGAGGACCAATATAAAACTTCTCTTATCTGTCCCTGGGGAAAATTCACTTATCAAAATATCCCTTTTGGTTTAAAGAATGCTAGGGCCACATTCGAGAGGGAAATGAATTATGATTTTCATGACATCAAGCACATAGTTCAATCATATTTGGACGACATGCCTGCACATTCATGGAAACAGGCTGACCACCCGTTACATCTGACAGCGATATTTTTACAATGTCGTCACTATTAAATATGCCTTAATTCTCACAAATTTGTGTTTGGTGTTGGTTTTGGTTGTTTTCTTGGATTATTCGTGTTGAAGGACAGAATTCAAATTAATCCATTGAAGGTCCAGGGCATTCTTTATTTGTCTGCTCCTTCCAATCTACTTCAGTAACAGAGACTCCAAGGGAAGGCTAACTTTCTAAGGAGGTTAATTCCTAACTACACCGAAATGGCTAAAGGATTTACTCGACTCTTGAAAAAGGGGATTCCCTTCCATTGGGATGAGGCTGCGTAATCTTCCTTTGGTGTTCTTAAAGACACCCTGATCCAAGCATCATTAATCTATCCCCCAAATTATCAGAGTGACTATTTCCTGTATCTCGCTACTGCAGATACAACCATCACTATGGTTTTAGTCCAAAAAGAAGATGGGATTGAAAATACGATATATTATTTGAGTCTTAATCTCAATGATATGGAAGTTAAGTACACATACATTAAGAAGCTTTCTTTGTCAGCTGTCCAAGTTGTACAAAGATTTCACCATTATATCCTGCTCTGAAAGACCATTGTCATTTCGGATTGCAACCCTATGACATACATTCTGATACGTCAATTGCTGGGGGGGGGGGAATATTCAAAATGGATCGTAATTTTGTAGGAAATTTATTTGGAATTCATCAAATCCAAGCCAAAGAATTCTTTGGTGTTTGATGAGATTATTTGTGACCTTCCTTCAAGTAGCTCCGATCCTACTACAGAACCATAAATTTTGGACAAGTCTTTGTTTCTAATTGAGTCATCTGATCCATGGTATGGATATTTCATCATCTATCTCTAGACCCAAACTTTTTGGCCAAATACCTCTCGCTCGCAACAACGACGTTTTCGATACCAAGCCAAAGATTATATGATCGCCAACGATACACTTTACCGTCATGGTGTCGATACGATATTACGTAGGTGCCTCACACACGAGGAGGCCGAAAAAGTTCTAAATGATTGCCATTCTGGTGCATGTGGTGGAAATCTATCTCGTTATGCTACCATGCATAAGATTATTCGCGCTGGTTACTTCTAGCCTACCATACTTCGCGATTGCATTATCGTGGTTAGAAGTTGTCATGCTTGCTAGATATTTGATCATAAAGCCCGCTTGCCGCCAACACCAATGCATCCTGTCGTCGCTGTTGGACCATTTGCAAAATGGGGCATTGACTTCATGACATGTAACCCCCACTCGGCTGGGGGCATGGGTATATTATTGTCATCGTTGACTATTTTACCAAGTGTGTCGAGGCAGTGCCTACATTCAACAACATGGGACAGACAACTGCATTGTTCTTTTTTAACCATATGGTTACACGGTTTGGTGTACTGCAAGCCATAGTCACAGATCATGGAAAACATTTTGCAATCACATGATGGATGAGTTGACTGCCAAGTTAGGACTGTCACATGATAGTTCTACCCCTTATTATCCACAAGCTAATGGACAAGTTGAAGTTATCAACAAGATTCTTAAGCTTATGCTTCAGCGCATGATTGGGGTTCATAAACGAAACTGGAATTTGATCTTGTACTCAGCTTTGTGGGCATATCAAACCTCAGTGAGAAATGCTATCGGATTCACTCACTTTCAGCTGGTTTATGGTCTGGAAGCTATATTACCGATACAATGCAAAATACCGTCGTTGAAAATCACGATTGACCTACTACTTGACACTTTTGAAGAATAGGGACGTCTTTTAGATCTCATCCATCTAGATGAAACACATCGTGAAGCCGCATTGGCCAATGAAGCGCATAAGAGACGAATGAAGGCGCAATATGACCGCAATGTTAAGCCTCGCACCTTCTCGGAAGGAAACTTAATCTTGCTTTAAGATCAGGAAGCTGATAAGACAAGAACAATGAAATTTGAACCATTATGGCATGACCCCTACATTTTCAAGTGCATTCTGACTAATGGTGCCTACAAGTTGGTAGATTATGATGGGATTCCATTGTCACAGCCTCGAAATGGGTTGTATCTTAAACGTTACTATGCCTGATTTTGCGTAGTAAACATTGTATTATATGATTTGATTGTGTGTGTGTGTATGTAGCAATGTGTCTTTTAGAGTTTTTCATGTGGTTAGTAATCCTCTTTTCATTTTTGACTGATGTCAGAATCTTCATAACCATTTGTTGGATATGCCGATGGTGCTAGTCATAGTACTCAGAATTTATCCTCTGCAACATGGGCCATCTTTGCTCCAAGTGGTGAGTTAGTGAGTTTCCGAGGGATTTGTATTGGTAGATCGACCAACAATATCACTGAGTATAGCGGGTTTATTGAACTACTCTCTGATGCCATTTCACTTGGCATTCATCACATCATCATCAGGCTGGACTCACAACTTGTCATACTACAACTTACTAGCGTCTATACTGTCTAAAATCCAACAATTCATCGCATGTTCCTTAGAGTTCGTCTTTTGGAAAGACATTTTGATTACATTCAATATCAAATATTTCAAGAAGCTTTAACACTTTGTTTGATTCATTGATGAATTATGTGTTAAATAGATATTTGCAACATATGTAAAGATATATTTTCAATTCACATCATACAATTGAATATGATTGCACATAATCATAGAAAAACACTAAAAGTAAAATAGATTTATATCGAGTTTTTTACAAAAATTGTGTCCAATACACGTTGGTCATGTGACCTCAAAATGTATACAGACATAACATAATCTAAATAAACCTAGTGATGCTCATGATAGCAGGTCACTGCTTGGGCTATCATGCGCAATAGCCTCATCCAACGGCTAGGCACACCAAGGTATGGCGCTGCAGCCTCATAGGTAGCTCCTCAATCCAGGCATCCTGTATCCCAAGAGGCAATCCCTCCACATGCTACTGGAACTCAGCAAGAGTCTCTGCTAATTCAAAATCCTAAAGGAATGCTCTCTTGACAGTCCTCTCTGTTGGTTCTCCCGCTTCCTGTGCACGAACCACTGGTTGAATGGTACCTACATCTGCATACATAAAACATTTTTAGTTTAGTATTCGAAACATAAAAAAACACAAAAATATTTAAAAAACCCCAAAAAATAAAAAACATGGTCAACATTTTACCTATAGCACCCCATTGAGTGTCAGTTGGTAAAATAAAATCTAGATCTCCGCGGAAATCCATCCATGCATATGGATGCTCCTCTATGAAGATATTCTATCTTTGGATCCAACTGAAGAATGTAGTGGAAAACGAGATTGATGACTAACCAACATGTTTAGCCATCAACTAGACCCACTGCTGCATCCATGGATATCTAGGACTAGCTAAGCCCACTGTCACATGTTGTGGCTACATCAATATTGGAACTCGCTCCAAAACAAAAGTGATCAAGATCGACCCATCGCTGAATTTTTTGGTCTTTCCATTTTTTACCTTGGTCGGTTGTTCTTTCATCTAAAGGAATACTACTTCAGCCCAGTTTCACATGGTTGGATCGAGACACTCGAGCGCATACTACATGTATGATATGTTCGCGACATGTAGTGTCACGCTGCTGACTAGATTTTTGATACTGAATAGGAGCGTTCACAAAGGCATATCACGTACACCTTTGATATTTATCTTTCCATCTTTGCTAGGCTAAGTTCTTGGTCAACAAAATTGTCAAATGTATTTCTTCATTGTTTCACCTCCACGGATGGAGCCCGCAAGGGAAATGGGGGCACCACGTCTCGACAAACCTGTCAGAAATTAAACGTCATCAAACAATATTGGGAGAAATTTTTCCCCAATGTGAAATGCATGTAGTGTCAGGACCCATGAACGGATCAAGAACTACAATAGTTCCATGTGTTGCTTCTTCCCTGATAATCTGAAGTACTTGAGAAACCCACAGTATTTGAGGGATCTCACAGTGCCAGGATCATTTAGGGAAACCATATCCTGTTCTTCATGTTCTCTTTCTCACCATGTAATCGACATTCTGATCTGGTCAAAGTCTGAAATCATACCATAGGCTTAGTTAGGATCCATTCCATGCAAAAAACTAGGGAAATTTTGGGCAGAAAACAAGATGCAAGTTTCTAAAATGTGCCCAATGCACCCCTGAGTGGAAGACAGAGCGTTGTAGAGGAACCGGGCCTCTACCTAGCCTCTTTGAAATGAAATTTTTGATATCCAAGGGTGTGTTAGTCCTATGGCATTGAATATTCACCCTAGGAGCCCCAAAACCCTAAAAAATGTGCATGAAACTGAACAAGAATGCAAACAATATAAAGAGGAGGGTAAGATCTTCTACCTTGTCCGGATTGCACAAGAAATGATCCACATAATCTGTCGCAATCAACCATTGAAGTTTGAGGGTAAAACAGGCTTAAAGCTCTAAAATTCGAATGGTAAAGGTGAAATGGTAAAAATGATTTTGTAATTTCTTATTTTAATAGTATTTTTTATAAATTTATGCATATTTAATGAAATGACTAAGGTTTTTACCCATTTTTATTATTTTAAAATATATTCTTAATCCATTTGATGGTTCTTTGAGCAATTTTATAGCTGATTACAGTGAGTTAGTCGTGCATGATCGTGAAATGAAATTTTGACCACAAAGCATACTTTTATCTCTTTTTTGAGCTTTGTCAAACATGAAAAAGGAACTCAAAGCACACTTTATCTCTTTTTTCGAGCTTTTTTAAACATGAAAAAGGAACCCCATGGATTTATCTTTCAGCTCTTTTCAAAATCTCAAAATATGAAAAGATTGAGGATCAATTTTCCTTTCGAGCTCGTAAAAGGAATTGAAACTACATCTATTCAGTATAAGTTTAACCCTTTTCTGAACTGAGATAGATTAATAATTATGTTTATGAAAAAGGAAAACCCTAGTTGAACATGGCTAGGAGGTTCTCTCAGGTATTATTTTACTCTTTTTCAGATCTGAGGGACTATTATACGAAAAAGAACTTGTGGAGTTTTATTTTAGTCCCTTTTTCAAACTCTCTAAACATGAAAAAGGACCGAGTTTTCACTGTCATTAGACTCGTTAAAGCATCAAATAGTGACAGACTTGTCCATCATGACAAGATCAAGTTTCACCTTCGCTAGACTTGTTAATGCATGAAGTAGCGATGGATTCACCCAAAGGGTGGAATTATACATCAAGCATATGTTATCCTCCTCAAGATTGTTAAAAAATAAAGAGGTACTGGTCAGCAATGATTGGGGAAAATTGGAAAGGGATAAAACACTTTATGGTAGCAAGTCGCTCTTGAACATGACACTTATTCACTTCATCTCTGTGATTTTTGGGTTGGGTAATATGCTTGATGGTCTCTCATACCATCCATCACTTCGGTTTTGGGTCAAATGTTTCCAATTCATTCAATGTCGCCGATATGTTCAAGAGAAGTCACTCAATTATTCCTCATCTTTTGAAATACTCATAAACCTTCATTTCATGACCACCATACCTGACATTGCTCCATCAGTCACATTCTATCTCCAAAATCATTACTCCTATTTCGTGTCATTGATGGGGGAAACATCAATGCCCTCTTGCGACGAGTTTCTTCCTGTCTACATCAGCTCATTATCCAAGAAGTTGATTTAGAAACAACCGTTCGGTACCTTGGAGCTTGCCTACATCAACGGTAGGTTTCTCGCTTCCGTCGATAGGTTTACATTAAAGGCCTTTGACTGAAAGACTTTGTATGGTGTTCGACATGAAATCATCTATTCACACCATGCAGAATGTACTGCAATACCTTGAGAGCCATTATCATCAATGATGGTTTCTCTGGCATCTGTTAACGACTTACATCATTGGTTGGTAATCAGACGGTGTCTTCCACGTTCGACTTCAGATCACATATTCGCACGGTTAGACTCATACTTAAGCGATCGAGTGAACGAGATAGAAGAACCTAGATCTAGTTTCATCCATTCAGGCTGCGATTTCATGAGTAGTACCAAATCATCCGTACGATGGTCATTACTCAGATGGTCATCCTATCATGGGTCTATATCTATAGACAAGTCTATATATTTAGATGAATTTCTAATGTTATGATTGTTTATGTGCTGAGTATGGGATATGCCTGCCTCAGCAATTCATGTCCAATATGAATAGATACCATAATGTAATTTATTTTAATTGATGCAGGTTGATGCTTGCTTTAGTTCCTCCTCATCACGTCGTAAAGAAAATCACTCAACATTATCATTTTTGACTTCATTATTTAGGGGGAATATGTTACAAGTCAATTTAGGCATCATCCAAAAACACATATCAATATCTTTTAGGGTTTATCATACTCTAAATTAGTTGCTACATGCCCTAAAAAATTCATTCCATTGGTGGTTTTTCTTCATGAAAGTTTCACTGCTTAGATGCAAGTTTAAGTGCCCCATTGAGCCATCAATGCACCCCTAGACAACTGTAACTGCTTTACAGAGCATCTACTCCCATGCAAGGTTGCGTTTCAGAGGATCTAAGCCCAATTTAGAGTACGTTGGTCGAATAGGAGTGAATTTTTAATTCCTCTAATGGCTTCTAGAAGTTGTTCCAGCTTTCACCTCATCTGATAGCTTCAAATATGGAATCCATGAAGCCATTAAAGCTCTTATACTCCTATTCCCATGAAAAATGAAACCTCTTCATCCATTTTTAGCAAAGCCATTCAATGATTCATTTGTGTCAAACTACCTTCATCTACTTATAAATAGAGCACTGATCATAGTGCACAAGAGAGCAAGAATTTGTGTTAAGTAGAGTTATGCTGGTGAGATCACAACTCTTGGAGGTATTCTGAATGTAATGTGGTGATGTTGGATTGTTGATGCTAGATGTGATGAGGATGGGACTCAAGCTAGATGAGTGACAACGAATCGATCAACTGGTTGTACTCTTCCTTCTACTTCATAATAAAGATATTTATTCCTTTCATAATGCACATGTCAATGATTTTATATGTGTATTTATGAATTTAATCGATTCAATTTGTTTAACTTAAATAGACCGTATTTCATTTATGTTGTTTTCTCTTTTTTTTTTTCCATTGCAGGTATCAATTAAGTGAGTTAAGTTGGATTGAGAGCGACGGAGGGAGGCGAGGAAAAGCGAACAAATTACAAGTAGGTTTTCTTCCCTTTATCTATTCATTTTAACGAAAAGGTAAGATATATTTCTTTATGTTGTTCTAAGTGAATCACCACACTTAGGGAAAGCATACTTATCTGTAGGTTTGATTTCCGTAAAACATGGAGGAGGTTTGATCTCATTAGGGATTGATTTATACACCCAATTAAAGAGATCAGTAAAATCATGAACAAACTCATTTGGATTTCTCTTTAAATTGTCATACTTGGAAAGATTGAAGTGGATTATTTTTCACTTCCCATACAGCTATGAATGCATCAGTTAACTACTTTAGATTTTCTATGGAATGGGCAGTCAAAGAACGGAACTAGGTTTTTACATCTCTAGAGAAGCTTTGGGCAATTATTCTCATTTTTGTAATATCGACATCAATCTCTTATAAATCAATGAAGTCAATGACCTTCACTAGGTGTTGTCTGGCACTAATCTCTAAGTTTTCATCAAAGAGAGGAAGTCTTTGACGATAGCCTTGTGGTAAGGGTGCAAGCTGGCCAGGTAAAATCAGAGGTGCAAATCTCGCCATGAACCCTGCTGAGTGTGGTGCATGAGTAAAAATGGGAGGGGTAGACTGACAAAGTAATGAAGTAGAAGGGATGGATGAAGAGGCAAAAACTGATTGAGATGGTGTGGGAGTGAAAAAAGACTCTAGATGGTACTAGATGATAGATTTCTCAGATGTATATTGGAGTTGATTGGCTAATTTTTCAAGTCTATCAAACTAACTCTAGACCTTCCTATCAAAATTTGTCTCAGATTTGGATTCTTCGGATAATATGCTATCTTCGAGTTTTAGGGAATCAAATACTACTTTAGATAATGATTTAAATTTAGACAACCTCAAGGGATCAAACACTATTTCTGACAAGGAAGTCTCCGACTTTGATCTAAATAGAGATAATTCAAATTTCAAATCGAATGGAATATTTCAAGGGATAATACTTTTGTAAGCAATGATGTAGACCTTACCAATGAATGTGGACCCAATTGAATCTATGAGTACTGGGATATCTTCTTTTCGATGAGTTTCACTGGATCTTCAACTAGAGAAGCTGGATGAGGATCAGGATTCGATCTTGTGTATCTTTTCGAAGCCAGAATGTTCTTTGTTTCAGCAACTCGGTTCTCTGTAAATTTTTAATCAGCCTTCACAAACAATAGGGCCTATCACCCACATGACTAAAATTCGATGAAAGTAATAATACACCCAGGGAATATCAGTCACTTCATTCCCCGACAACGGTTCCAAAATGTTAGCACTCCACCAGTTCTCCAAAGGCTGAAAAGGAGACCAACAAAGGCAACCACATACCACTTTGACCTAGTAGCTAGCATTACTAGGTTGAGAGGGCTCTCTCAATGAGATCACAACAAAGGATTGATTGTGACATGAAAGATATTAGGCTAGATATTTTTAGATCAAGGTTTTGGTTGATTTGATTGTTTTGTGCTGGATGGTGGCTTAGGTCCAGGAAGACTAGGTTAGGGCTCGGAAGATCAGATTTGCAAAGATGTAATGGGGCAAGGTAGGCACATACTTTAGCACTTTTAGAGGTATCTTTGTGTATAGGGTAGATTGGTAAGGTTTGAAAACAAGCATGAATCTCATGAATTCGTTTATATCCGAATAATATGAACAAAAATGTGAAAGCTTCTCCAAAATAGAGCATTATATCAATGAATTATGTTTATCATCTTAGAAAACAAACACATGAAGCATGGAAATGGAAATGGAAGGTAAAATACATTCAAACATATGATCACAAAAGGAAAATCACTGCTAAAGCACATACCACATAAATCCCACTATAATAGCTGCAAATTTTGTCTATTACTTCCTGCCAAATTCACAAAGTACACTAGTATTCACAAGGCTCAGTTACACAGCATCCAACCTTTGAAAATGACTACAAAGTTCCTCATATAGTCACTGAGGTCAAAATCCTCTCTTGGAGGTCAAATTTCCAACAAGAAAATTCAAATTCACACATTTATCCAATGTCTGCTACATACAAGGGAGGTTACTCAACCATTTCCTCCTTTTTCTAACCATTATGAGATAATTCCTCAAAGCCTTTAATACATGATAAGACACTTAACTAACTCAAACTGACCACAATTACATTTAATTTTTAAAATTTACCCTATGTCATTCACCTCTCAACTTTTCATCACAGTAAATTTACAAATTACAGAATTATAGTGAAATTTTTGAAATTTAGTAGGTTTTTTGCCTATGCATAGCAAGCTGTTGGAGGAGGTTTTTGAGTGCCTTTTTGAAGTTCAAATACTAAAATGAGACCTGTTTTGATATCTTGGAGAGAGTAGTTTTATTTAGACTATTTAAGCATGACAAATAACCTTTCGTAGGCTGATATATGCTCATTTTCCCAAGACTTCTCCATATGTGCAGCGAGGGGTTCAAAACAGTGGCAAAAACCTATTTTTTGGGCAATTTTTTGCATTTTCCTTGAAATATGTGTAGGATATCAGAAAACCAATGAAATGGGTATGAAATATAGGTCAATATATTTCCAAAAATGCTGAGTTTCAGTCATTTAGATTCTATGAGGAAATGTGCAACGTGAGTTCGCTGCACATATAGGATGGCCAAAACTGCCAAAAAACTAAAAAATTCACAAAAAACAATTTTTTTTCCAAAAATCCTCAAAATTGGTCCAGAGATGCGTGAAAAGTTGTATTATGCCACTAAGGAAGCATCAACAAGTATGTCCAAGTTTTCCTTCTCCTTTTGAATTTTTAGGGTTTCCTCTAGTTTTGTTTGTAATTGTTTGACTTTAACATTACAAATTCTATTTCTTGCATAGTAATGGTGAGCCATGTGCTTATGTATCTTGTTATCCCTGTTGGCATTTTCAAGGAGCTTCTCCAAGTGGATGTTGAATTTCTCAAACCAAAACTATTTGTTTTCATTGGCTATCATTTCTTCAAAACACAGCTCTTCATCTGGTGGATTCTACTCTCTTTCCTTCTACAATGCTCTTTTGAGACCCATGGTCCTTGGCCTATTCCTTCTTATCACATGCTCTTCATGTTCATCATAATATTCTGTGCTATCCATTTCTTTTCCTTTCATATCATGCATTCTAGCCTCAAACTAAATTTTCTCTAAAGAGATCTGTTTTGCCTTCAACTAAAAATTTTCGTGCTCTAGGAAAGAAATGAAGAAGTTAGCGCTTGCCAATTTTTCTTGGAGTTATTTGATTTGTGCATCCTTATCCTTGATGATCCTCTCTAGGTTTTCATGCTCATCACTATCCTCCAAGTCTACTAGGTCAAAATCATGCTCTTCCTCATGCATGGATGTCTCTTGTTCTAATGGTGTTTCCTGCTTTGCTGATGTGGGTTTGGCCCCTTCCTCAATCCGAGGAGCATACACAAGCCTTCTTCCTCTTTTGTATGTTTTGGTCACTGCTGCTTTGGTTTTCTTTGTAACTGATTCCTTTGGGGATTGATATTCCAACTTGTTTGATGAACTCAGCTCTTGACATGTTGGTGATAGGGTTTGTTGCATGCTATGTGGACTAACAACATGCATGAGAAAGGCTGCCTCAATGAAAGTATCCCATGTCATGTTCTTTTCTACCAGCTGATGGAGAACCATGACCTTTATCAAACTATGATGAAAAAGACTAGGAAGATGTTTTCCTTTCACCTGCACTTTTTCAGACATTTTACATATGCTCCTATACAAGGAATTGCACAAATTTAGATATTTAGCAGCTGTGGAGTGCATGAGTAGTCTTATGTGGTATTGGATGAGCCTTGAAAACCTTCCTTCACATGTGAATTATTTTATGATCACTTTCATCAATGGAGCATACTTCTCAAGCAAGTATCTAAATGGAAAAACATATGAAGGATCATTTTTGTACTATGATTTTAGGTAGGGTTTGTACTCCTCAATATCCAAATCCATGCACTTAAACCTGTTATTTCCATGATTAGGTATGCATGTGGCTTGAGATATGGCATCCACTGAAACTGTAAAGTCTATCCTTGCTAAGGTAACTTTGTCTCTCTTCAATGCAGTGGCAAAAGTGCAGTGAGTTTCTCATGATAGCCAACTTCTTGAATCTTCTTGCAAAACTCCAGAAAATTTACATATTCAAAAAATTTCATGATGAATGGAGAAGAAATGATCTCTATGACATTTGAAGGTTCAAATCTCAAAACCATGACTCCCTTGTTATATTTATTCTTCTCTGAAGGTGAGGTATGAGTCTCCATGATGAAACCCTAGATGATAGGAGGGAAAAATAGGGGAAAGGAGTAAAGGGATAAAATGAAGGGGTTAGGGAAGGGAGATGGTAGTGGGAAAATTTAGGGAGATGGGCAGGGGTCTTAGGGAGCTTTAGGAAGTGAAATGGAGTGAAATGAGAGGGAAATGAGCTAGGAAATTTAAACACAGTCCTAGCTAGGAAAACTTCCTAAATTGGCATAATTGGGCTAGGGTTTAGGGTTTGGGAATTGGGAAATGGAAATGAAGGGATGTGAAGGCTATGGGGGATTATTTTTGGTGTGAGGTAGGGTAAAAAATATGTGGGAGAGTGTATCTACCTTGGGAAACGAAGTGTGGTGACTATGACACTGAAAAAATAAGAGAAACCTTAGAGAAGGAATTCGCTTGATTTTTAGGCAAATTTGATGAAAGGGTTGAGATAAATAGTAGTACTTGCTTATTTTTAGCTGATAGAACCTTCCTCAAGAGAAGAAAACCTTTATAAATAATTGTGCTTCACCCCACAAGAGAATGTGTGTTTTCAGCCAAATGCGTAGCGTGGACTTTCTATGCGCGGCAAAAATGCGCAGCGTGGACTTCCTGTGCGCAACGAAAATGTGCAGCGTGGACTCATGTGCACACCGAAGATCAGCCAATTGCATAGCACAATGTTTCTATGTGTAGCACAGTGCTGCTATGTGTAGCGACTTGTCTATATGTGCAACAAAATGGTGGAAACTTCCAATGAGAGGCAAAACATCAAATTTCTTGGCAATGGGAGAGGGGAGCTTGATAGTAGTAGGATAGGTCAGTGCAAATGAAATATCTCGTTTGTCTTTTTGGCCTTTTTATAAAATGAATTGAATTTCTTTGAGTGAGGATGGGCCCCAAAGAATGACTTGCATTTTTTGCAGATTGTAACTTTGAACTTTGTAACCTTTGGAACATTATAGCTTTTTGAAACTTTCGATTGCAGCGTTAGGAATATGAAGAACTTATTACATAGTAGAAACATAAATTACATTCAGAATTAAAATTTATTGAACCAATTTACCTATTACCACTCCATTGCCGTATTTTATGCATGGATGACAGATTTGGTGATTGAAACCCTAATGAATTAATGGAGACACTGAAATGAATGAAATCATGCTAGTGATGACTGGAATGATGATAATGATTTTTGAATGATGATACACTGAGCTGAGTGATGAAAAGGACCAGCACGTGAAAATTTTGGAAGGAGTGGAAATAGTCCCAGACCTAATACCTAGTGACCAAATTTTTATTTGAAAAATTAATGAAGTGACAAAAATTTGACTATGAGACCCTAACAAGACATGATAAGAGCCCATTTGATAACTGGTGACATGATGCATATACTGACACTAACAGGGTCCATGGGTTCCATGGAATCATCAACAACATATTTCTCTAGCTTGAGCACATATGGATCTTCTAGTAGGTCCATGTCATCATCCTTCTCAACAAGAGGAGGAGGAGGAATTTCCCTTGATTTTCCAAGAGAAACATATTAATTGAAAGTCACATCCCTCCTAAACTTAATACTCCTTTGACCAGGCACATATATTCTAAAAGCTTTAGAATTTTCAAAATAACCAACAAACATACATTTTTTTCCAATGGCTTCCATATCGTTCTCTTGTCCTTTGGAACATGGGGCAACTAAAGATTCTCAAATTTCCAACATCAAGCTTCACACATGTTAACACTTTTTCAGGATTCTTGCCATCCAGGGCTTGATGAAGAATCATGTTTTGAACATAAATTGTTATATTAGTGGCTTCTCCCTAAAGGAACTTCGGTAGATTTTTATCATGCAACATGGCTCGAGAAACTTCCATGATGGTCCTGTTATTTCTTTAAACCACACCATTATGATTAGTATTATACGATAGAATGGTCTCCTTGATTCCACCCTTCTTACAAAATTCAAGGAACTCATTAGAATTCTATTCTTCACCACTATTATATATGAAGACCTTGATCCTTTTCCCTGTTTGATTCTCTATCAGTGCCTTGAAATCCTAGAACATATGAAATGATTCTTCTTTGTGCTTCAAGTAGAATATCCATGTCTTCCTAGAGAAGTAATCCACAAATATTATGTAATATAGATATCTACCTAGATATTTAATTTGCATGGGTCCACAAATATCATAGTGAAAGAGTTGTAGAATATCACTGGTCCTACTTTTACTAGAAGGGAATGGTCCCCTCGATTTATTTCCATTGGAACATCTCGGACATACCCCATCATGCTTAGTTTGAAATATAGGCATTCCCAAAACCATCCTTTTTACTTTAGGTAGGGCTTCATAGTGTAGATGTGCAAAACTTCGGTGCCATAACTTACTTTGATTATTGATATAATGTACCATTGCTCGCAACGATATTCCATTGACTCTATAAAGTTCTTCAATTCTAGATCCAAAGGTGAAGACATCTCTCATGCGAGATTCCATAGGCCAAGTGAGGACCTTTCCTCTTATGAAGACAAATCTCATCCCTTTGTCTTCAAACAGAGATATAGATACAAGGTTATTCTTCAATCACGAAACATACATAACCTCATGAAGAAGTACGATTCCCCCATAATCCAAATGAAATGTAACAAAGCAAAAACCCTTCACAGGATAGGTAAAGTTTTCCCCAAGGATGATCTTTATATTAGTCTCCCTCTCAACCGTATTTGAGAGGACTTCACGATACCCACAGAAATGCATAAAGGCCCCATTATCTAACAACCAACTATCACACGAATCTGGAGGAGAGGAACTAGAAAGAGAAAAAAGAAGAATATATTCAGAGTGAGTAGCAGTTGCATTATTTCCATACCTTGAGTTTATTGATTTATTTTGAGGACGGTGGCCTTCTTCACGATCATCATGAGCATATGTTCTTCTTCTATCATCATGTTTTCTTCTATCATTAAGCATGTTGTTGTTGAAGCCACAATTCTTGTTGTAGTTGGTGTTAGTTTTTGTAGCATCATATGTGTTTTAGCCACGAGATTTGGTGGAGAGGCTAGAATACATGTATTATCCAATACCCATAAATCGTTTATGGAAGTTACACCTAGAGATGAATTAATTAGATTTATTAATCATTTTTTAATACTTCCTAAGGCTAAACTTAGAGAAATATGATTAATTAATCAAAATTAATTAAGTTATGGTGTGAATGTTCTAGAAAATTACATAGATCGACAAGGAAATAATATGGTCCATCGATTATGTTTTAATCTTGGTTGTTGGTGATCCAACATAATATTATAACAAGAATTCGATGGGTAGATGGAGAACACATCAGTGCAGTTACTCAGTTGCCTAGGCATATTGATTTTCTTAGTGGTTGAGATCTAGTGGAGGAGATAGAGCCACAGGGTGTGTAGCATGTGAGAGAGAGAGGCTACCAACAAAAGTCCAGAAAATACATATTGAATTCAGGAGGAGGCAGTGTGAGGAAAGAGGTAGTACACTGGAGTTATGCGCAGTCACTGCGCAAAGAGTGATGCAAAGACACTAGCACTGAGCATGTGGGTAGAGGGTCCATCTCGGGTTCAGGGAGTCGTTGTGGAGAGTGAGAAATTTATTACAAAATTTCTCTCGGTATTTTTCCTCTGTTTGAATTGTCAAATTCTTGTACTCATATTTGTTGCTGAAGATTAATAAGAAAACCATCATCTGTTGCAAAGGTTTTCCCACATTGGGTTTTTTTCCGGGGAAAATTGTCCAAAACGAATTGTGTTGATGTTTTCTATGCATGTGCTATAATTTATCTATTTACAACATTTTATCTTTTGCAGTAATTTTTTGTGAAAATTTAGATAGTAAATTTATTCGATATTTTTTGTAGAAAATAAATTGCATAATCCAATTACAGTTAGAAGAATATTTTTTGGTTATTTCAATAGTTGAAATTTTCACATGGTATCACAGCTTATATGATTAGCCAAAGAGCTCAGTAACAAATAAGAGAAAGAGGATCACTACTCTGCAAGAGAAGCAATTCGAATTCCCTAGAGATAGTGTAGTTCTTTGCTCAAGAGGGTCAAAATTCTTGAGGAAAATCGATTTCTCTAAGAGAGAGATAGAGAAGTCTGATTTCTCCAGATCAAGGATTACTAGATGCGGAGGGAGAAACCATTTTTTTAGAGCATATATCTAGCTGGACGCAACAATTTTGCAGCTGCAAAATTAGTGTCGGGAGGAAAGAGAAATAACACAGAAAATGATAGAAAAAATTAACAGTCAGAATGCTTCATATTTATCTTGAATGTTGGAGGATGAATTTTCTTGTTTATCAGGTTCAACATCACCTACTGTCTGGTATATAGATAGTGGAGCTGCAGTTCATATGATAGGAGTTAGAGAATATTTCTCTAGCTACCACGAGAAGAAGATGGACTTCTAGATCACTATGGGCAACAAAACCAAAGGTACTCTTGTAGGGAGAGGAAACATAGAGTTCCAAACAGAGTCAAGAACCAACACCAACACTAATAATGTATTGCATGTATCGGGATTGGGTATGAACCTAATTTCAATGTCCCAGTTACATGACAAGGGGTACCATGTACACTTCGTAGGGAAGAAAGTGTATGTCAAACACTCTAGCTGGAAGAAGGTGAAACGAATTGGAGATCAAAGCAACAGGTTATGTAGGTTGCAGCTTGATCCTCCAATGGCACTAATAGGCAGTGACAGTAGTAGTGGGAAGGCGCTGAACGAATTGTGGCACATGAGGATGGGAAATTTAGACCATGGAGCACTTAATATGCTCAGAGAAACTATATTAGGAGTTTTGGTTCTTAGTACAGAGCATGACGATGTATGCAGAGGATGCGTACTTGGGAAGTACGAGAAGGAAACATTCATGATAAGTGACATCAGAGAAAAAGGCGTGTTAGGACTGATACACTCAGATATTTGTGGCCCTATTTCCACTATAGCTCTCAGTGGTGGAAAATAATTCATCACTTTTATTGATGACCATTCCAGAAAAACCTAGATCTATTTCTTAATGACCAAAGATGAGGTCTTTGATCAGTTCAAAGAGTTCAAGGCACTTGTAGAGAACGCGACAGGGAAGAAGATCAAGGTAATTCGCTCATATAATGGTGGAGAATACATTGATAAATAGTTCATATATTTTTGTGCAAAGGAAGTCATCAAAAGAGAATGGACAACTCCATATATCCCTTAGCAGAATGGAGTAGCGGAGAGGAAAAAATAACGATAGTTGGGGCTGTAAAGGATATGTTTTATGATCATAATCTATCCATATTTTTATGGGTAGACATATGTAACACAAAAATGTACATTGAAAACATAACTCCTCATAGATCATTGGGAAGAAAACACCAGAGGGAGTCTTCATAGGAAAGAAGCCTGAAGTGAGTCACTTGAGGATTTTTGGGAGTGTGGCTTACTACCACGTGCCAAATGAAAAGCGAAAAAAATTGAATCAGACTGTAGAGAAGGGGTTCCTTGCCAGGTATAGCGATACCTCAAAGGAATACAAGATCTACGTTCCTAGAAGTAGGAATATTGTAGTGAGACGAGACGTAAATTTCATGGAAGACACAACTTCTAGGAGATCTCGAGAGATGTCTGCAGATGATCAAAATTAGTCAGCAGAAATTTCGTTATTCCAATAGCAAGGGTAGAAAGTGGGACCAGTAGGACGACAATCACATGGATCAAGTACAGTTACTAGTACTAGTATTTCCTCAGGGGTAGGAGATCCATGGATTTTTCAGTAGACGAAGCAGCAGGGGCAAGAGGAGGAACGGATTGAACCTCTCGCTACCAGTTGTGTTGGTGTGTTTAGTACACGAGTGTATGAAAAACACCAGTGCTTGGTAGGAGTGATTGCTAGCATACAAGCAATGTCACAGGGAAAAAATGGGTTGTTATATGGTTAGTGAAGCATCATAATATGTAGAAAAACTAGTTATGGAACATAGCATACTACAAAAAGAGGAGGAAACAAGAAACAACAAATACACATATAACACAAGCTGAATATAGAGTAAACGAACTGATAATACCAAAGGAGAACGAATCCCATTTTATTAGCCGTTGGTGGTAAAAAAGAGGTAGAACACTAAAACACTCACAGTGAGTCCTTAGAGCTATGGAGCTCTAATATTCAAAGCAAGGAGGGCTCTCTCCTTAAGTTATCTTCAGTCCTCTCTCTTCTCCTTGAATGAGTGATCGGATAACAAACAACTGATGCACTTATCCTTTGGGATTGAGATGTTGGATGGCTAATAACTGAATCCATTCACTCTCTAATTGCTTGGACAACACACTGCTAGATTGCTCATGGGAAATTTGGCTAACATAACAATGTGTTCTGAATTGTTCTTCTCATGGTGGTATTTTATAGGAAAAATTAAAATCTTCTTCCCTCTCTTGGTACAGTTTTGGATAGTGACCCAAGAGTGGTGGTTGATTCCATTGTGTGCTCACTTGAGGTCTCAAGGTGGCTCTAGGCGGCCTCAAGTGGATAATATTCTTCCTGAAGTGTGCAAAGTGGTCCCAGATAGTGACCTTCTACCATACCCAGGACCACACGACTTATTGAGGGAAAGCCGCGGAGACCTGCGCTGCGATCGAAGAAAGGGCACGCAGATCGCATTGTGCTATTTTCTTCTGTGCGCAATTTGATAAATTTTCCTCTTGACCTTAGAGAAAGTTAAATTTTCCAGATTGTCTAATGTTTTTCCACCCTGTAAATGCTTCTACTTGAAATTTCATGATTTTTTTCTTGTTTGATTTTCCAATGATAACAATTTTCCCCTAATGTGTGAGGTATATTAAGAACTGTATAGAAAAAATACATTATATTTTCTGTTCTATATAACCCATGTTGAGAGAGAGAGAGAGAGTAACCTGCGTCCAACTTAAGGTTGAAGACCCCTTACTATGAGTAAAAGAGGGACCATGTTCTGTTGAAAACCTGCAAGAGATAACATAATAAAATAAGTGAAATATTTCTACGAGGCAGGCATGTCCCATGCTCGTGATGCTTTGGCTAGTTAAAGCTTATCAGACATATAGAGGTTCTGTCTGTGTCAATTTTATGGTAGTGATCTGTTGATTTGGTTGATGATGACGATTGCTAACACCCTCAGGGGTGTTTTTTTTTTTTTAAATAGGTTGAATGTAGTGCCCAAATGCATAATATTGGTATGGCATATTTCATAATAAATTCTCATTGTATTCATGTGTGTATGACCAGGACCTTCTTGTTTAAGCATTGCTGAAAGAGATGCTTATAATGGCATGGGTCTTCGATGAATTCTGACAAAGTGCAATGGTTGTGAAGTAAGATACCATCTTGACATGAAAGCTTGTGTTGTAGTCGAATGTTAGGAGTATCGATGACATCAATGGGAAATGATGATTCCCACAGTGCCATCCAAGGATGCCCCTATTAAGGTGAGGAGCCATCCAAGGTACTGCTTTTTTTTTGGAAAATGGTTGTTGAAGTCGAAAAGAAGGAAGCCTCAACTGATCGAGAGAAATACTGATGCAAGGGACCAAGGTCTCTGATATGGTAGGTTAACAAACGCATGATGGCGAGAAATGGTTTAAAACTGGTAATGGGATTTTAGTGGCCCAAGGTCGGAGCTTGAAAAAAAAGAAACAATTTGGAGGCAGTCATAATGATTTCTGATGAGGAAAGCGCTGGAGTTGGTAGGACATCCAGGGTGGGTATATGTTGGTTATGAATGTCATGGTGGCTTTGTGTGAAAGGTGTGAAGCTCTGAACAAGGGTGATTAGGGACTGCTGCCATGGGTTAAAAGTGGATGGATGGGTAGGGGATGTTCTCCAAAAAAATATTTGTACACTTTCCAAAAGAATATAAAATGGGTTTGGATGTACAAACAGAGAGACGGGTGCCACAAAAACATGAAAATGATTGCTCACTGATGATGTAAGGAATATTTTTTTTGCTGAAGGTGGGGGCTCCATTGGTTAGTCTCTGTGTGGGGGTGGTGCAGTCGATGGAAAATATCTTAGATAGGCTATGCTAATGGAGGGATGGTGGGCCAAATGCGAGACGCGGTGGTGCGTGTTCGATTTTATTGCAAAAATGGTATTCCGGGAAAGGGGTTTTATCGTGATATGGTAAAACTTGACTTGATGCATGATGGATGAATGATCATGAAGTGCTAATCAGACTGGGGTGTTATGGCCGTGGCGTCATATTTTTTTCTTCATAGTCTACTTGAGTGATGGATGCCATGGAGGGGGAGGCTCTACCGATTGACGAGGATGTTTATCATGTGCAAGGTGGGGAGATGATAAACATGGTCGGGTGTTTGGAACCTATGGTTTGTGGAGAAATGATGTCAAGATATGGACCTTCGGTGACTGGGGCAGTAGGTGGTTTGTCATACTGTATAATACCTGTAACCAGTACCCCAAGTAAACCCATATTTTTCATTCAAATATATTTACAAATGTGTTGAATGAAAAAACGATAAGAGAGGGCATACCTGTCGGAACAGAAAAAATATTTTTTTCGTAAGCGTGAATGTTTGGAGCCTCCTTTGGGCATTATGAGGTGCTGATCACTATGTTTCTTTCGGTTTCATAATTGGGATTTCTAATCTCCCGTTATGGTCCCTAAAATATTTTTAAAACGATGATATATAGGTCAATATGGCTCATTTCAGTTCATTTGTGTCGTTTGAGAGTTGTGAGGTCAGATCTTGCTACCGAGCCTTTCTTGCCGTTGCGGTCATCCTGTGTACAGGGGATTTGCGTTGTTAGTGCTAGGTAGGCCCTTGATCATCCAACATTTCAATTTTTTCATTCCTACTGTTGAGGGGTCCATACAAATTAGGTTTGTACGGACGCCTACTTGTTTTTTTCCTTGACCTCGCGGGTGATCAAGATACAGGCGCAGAGACCTCTGTGGAAATTTGAGGATTTCCACAGAGATTTTGCGCATGTGGAATTTTTTATGTGCAACTTCCATGTCTATCTGAGATACAAATGTGCGATCTGTTCGCTTGTCTGAGGAACATGCGCGTCGAAAAGCCAAGGCAATTTTTTGATTTCTTTTTGGAAATTTTTAAAATTTTTTATGTCACTGATGTGTGTCTATTTGGTGATAGGGTGTTGTGGACAGAGAGATTGGCCAGACCTGCGTATGGCTGTGGCGCAGGATGCCAACACCCTTCGGCAACTGGCTCAGTGGGGTCTCCTCAATTTCTTTGAGAATGACCTCTGGAGGTCGTAGGATCGCCTACTGCACTACTTGGTTTGTTGTTGGAACAAGAGGCACAAAGTGATGGTGTTGCGGGGCATGAAATTCCTATCTGTCTAGAGACGGATGTATATTTTGTGACCGGTTTACTGCCTCAGGGTGAGGGACTTCCTCACCTGCTCCCGCCTAGGAGCGTGGCTCTCCTTTGTTGGACAGAGCATCATTGTGGTGGGGCACCCCTCTTGGATGAATGTATTCTTATATCTTTAGTGACCGATCTATCTGAGTGATGTGTGCTGGTTATGATCATGCGATTGACTGGGTCATCTTCGCCGCACAGGGCGTCGAGACCCCAGATCGGTGTTCTGCGCCAGTTTCGGGCCAGACATTTCTTTGACGTTGTCCGTCATTTTTATGATGGTATTGTGTCGCAGCTAGTGAAGGTCCGAGGAGGATCTAAGCTATTCATATATGCTAGCATTATTTTCGAGAGGGTGGTATTGTTATGACCCGTAGTGGCAGTTCCTATGGGGTTTCACCGGGACCCTCAGATGAGGCGATGGGCACCAGTGATGCCTCAAGGTGGGGTAGAGGAGGTGGGTTGATATTGGAATGCAACCACAGAGGCTTGGTTTGAGGTGAATCCTTAGATGATCCTCGAGTATCCATACTTTGGGATGGACTATCGGGGAGATCCAGATATGTGTGTTATTTCTGGATACATGTGGGGACCAACATGTATGATTTTTATGTTTTTTCTGCATTTGTTGAGTATTTATGATGTGTATATTTATGTGTGCATTGTGGTGACACTGACACTATATTTGTTTCTCTTGCAGATGTGGGAGCGTTTGGACGTCCTATTGCTCGGTTGGTGGGGCACCAACCAGTTCAGAGGGTTCTAGGTAAAGGATCTCATACCCAGGTTGGGGGGAAGGGTGGAGATCTAGGGCAGCCTCAGGGTGGTGATGGTGCTGGCCCTTCAGGGGAGGTTAGCAGCTTGGCTACTGCTAAGTGTGCTACAAATATCGCTCGTGCCGAGGCGGCCGAGATGGTAGAGTAGTTAGCTGCCTTTGAGGCTTGAGCCACTAACTTAGCAGATGATTTTAGTCGAGTGGAGAGACTGACCCAGGGTATGCCACCTCAGGGTTTCATTGATGATATGGATGATTCCTGGCTAGAGACATTGATGGCCCGGGAGAGGGGCTATCGTCTGACTCTGTGCCGTGTGGTGCTTTCTATTTTGGTTGCTACCCTAGTGTTGGCGTCGGGTGCAGTTGTGGGTCCAGATGTCCCACCTAGAGGGGCTCAACCCTAGAGACACTTTGTACTCAAGGAAATCACTCATTATGAGGATGCTTACCTTATTTTTGAAGACATGTGTATATGTATTTTTTGGCTGACCTACGGGTCAGAGACATGACTTGTTTTTTGTACTCACACATATTTTTTGGTATATATGGGAGATTTATTTTTTGCGGCTCTTGATGATGTGTCTTATGGTTATATGATTTGATGGATGTTGTGTATCACTGGTGGAGATCTATATTTTTATGTTTTGGTTTTATGTATGATGGTTTATACAAGATGCATTCCTGTCTAGGATGTGGTTAGCTATGTGATCTGCTATCTGGTTCTGATTTCTTAGTACATGTGTGAATGTAATATGATCAAATTCACGACTTAATCTTTTTACACGCAAATATTTTCTAAACAGTTGTGAATTTTGTACTTCAAATTCTTGGTTTAATTGTGAAACCACTAACTAGGAATCAAGGTAGATATGCAGGTGGCAGATGCCTTGGTTGAAGGCATCGCTCATGAGCCTGATGACGGCATCATATTCTTCCTGATTGTTGGTAGTTGATCCGATGCATACTCCATTGGTGAAGAATGGCGATCGGTTAGGATAGTATATGACCCAGGCGACTGCTGCTAGATTTTGGACCATCGCGATGCTCCATCAGTGCATCCAAAGTAATGGTTGGAGGGACGATCCATCTGTGACACCATAACACTTTTTAGAACAAGTATGTGATGTTTGTGATAAAAAAACAAAGTTTTCTATATGCATGTTATCTCTAGGGTTGAAGCCTCCTTACCCTTATGAGTAAAATTTCTTGAGGTAGAGCCCATTGACAGGGTTTCTTAGGCATGTTTCATAGATATTTGACAAGATGTATGCCCCCTTGAGGAGACAGTGTTTTATGACATAGGAACCTTTCCACAGGGTTTCAAACTTCCCAAGCCCTAGGGCTTCTTTCGCAACATCATGACAAAGGAATAAATCCCCCTCAGTAAATGATCGAGAGGAGATGTTGCAATCTAACGATGCTTTCATCCGTTTTTTATGGGCCTCGTTGATGAATTCTAGTTGTACTAAGCATTTCTCTATAGGCTGGGCGTCATCAAGGAGTTCGATGGCGATGTGTAAGTTCGAGATCTCATGTTCTATGGGGATCACGAATTCGACCTTGTACACCAAGTGGAAGGGTGTGAACCACGTTGATGTTTTCATTGCCGTGCGGTGTTGTACATATTCGTCCCTGCCGTAGCCTAAAACCCCATGACCCTGCTTGAC
The DNA here is from genome assembly GCA_034641835.2 of Pinus albicaulis. NCBI lineage: Eukaryota > Viridiplantae > Streptophyta > Pinopsida > Pinales > Pinaceae > Pinus > Pinus albicaulis. The sequence continues at coordinate 984,274,191 of CM076575.1, forward strand.
GCTACTATCTCCGCCCCAAAACCTGCATCGCAATAGTTCAAATTCAAATTTAAACAATCGGGCCGATCCTTTAAGATTTTGGCTCCCTCCCGCTTCGGCCTCCATATAACCCAGGCCAGAGAACCACAATCCAAAGCAAAAAGGGGCCTACTGTTTTAACAATCGGACGCAATATTGGCCATCCGATCTAGCTCAAATCGACGGTGCGGCAATTAACATCTATGGTGGGTTCGCGCACAGTCGATCGGCGGTTCTCATGTCTCCCTCACTTTATTTCCCTCCGATGCAAGCACAACCATCGATCTTGTTTCAAGATCGAACGGTCCTGGGTTGATCGCAGCCCTGTTTTCAATCGCGATCGGAATATAAAAGATGTGCCACTCCCGCTCTACCCACTCTGCTTTCCGATTAGATTGGAGTTAGGTCCCTCTGTCGTGATGTCTTTATGTTTCACAAGTGTGTGCAATCCTTCCTCCACATTCGTGTGTCTGGACAATGATGTAAGTGATTTATGAACCATGCTTAGTTAGATTTCTGATAACCCATTGTTTTCTGCCTCGTCACTCTCCGTTTCTCCATTGTGTTCATGTGTTTCCTGTCACCCCGCATCCTCTCAAATGTCTCGTCTAAAATGTATTACCGAATTCATGGCCGCTGTTGTAACCACACCCCATATCACCGAGTCGTTTTTCTCTAATGGTTTGCGGGTTTTGTAGGTCTTCATTTGGCTTTGTTGGCGCTTTAACTTTCCGCCTCCATTGAAAAATCTAAAGCATAACAAAGGACAGATCATACTGGCAACAATTAAAGGAAGGAGTCGAGGGTAGGTGGGAGAGATGACCACCATTAAAGAAGACAGGGATATGAACTCTCATAACTCTCCAGATGCGTCTGCCGCGCATTAAAGATCCAGGATTCAAATCCATAGCCGAACGCCGAGAGTACAGTACTTAAATCCAGATTGTTCCAAATCTCTTACGGCAGTAGATTTTCTTTCAGTCGCGGGCGACAAATTGTATATATTTTATTTCTCCCATCTTGTATGTAAGGAGATTTTATCTCCCAACATTTATTTCTTAAACAGGCTGTTCAGTACCATCATTTATAGCCAGTCATTCATAAGAGAAGGCGCGAATGTTTTCCGCCATTGGGTTTCAAACTGAGTCATTAATTGTGCCTCGTTTTCCTCCTCCTCGGGAAGTTTCTGTCTTCTCTATAAATACTCAAAAATGAGACATTGTAGAGGTTCCAGATTTCTGTCAGCAAACTGTGCAGCGAGAAGACTACTGTATTCATCTTGTAACATTTCTGTATGAAGTTTCAGAGCCCGTAGGGTCTCAGTGAGGAGGGGTTATGACTGTATTGAGGATTCTGGTCTTTGGTATCTCACAGTATGTAAATTTTCTTATGTGTTAATATATCATCTCTTTTCATGCAAGTCTTCTTCTTGTATCATGTTCTAGAATGCGAGTGGCTCACTAGTTTGCAGTAAGGATTCATCTTAAGTGGTGCCCTTTCTGGAATTAGTCAAGCGCTTTAAATAGGCCTAGTCATGATATGTTGTTCCATGTTCACTCTTTCCATATTTTCTGCTATATTAGTGACTTAAGGATTCGTAAATTGGTGCGCCCTTATATGTCAGCTAATATCTTCTTATGTTTCCTCACTGCACTCACTTCCTGATATCTGATTTCTGTGATATATTATTTGAATCGGCCCTCTTTACAGTAAGCGGTCTCTTAACTGTCTGATGCTTTCATGTTGAAGTTTTACATGATGTTCCTACATTATTCTTATCTTTGTGTCAGCTTCTGAGAGAGATTGGTCCCATTCAAAACTAATTTCCTTGTTCAAACAAGAGATAGTAGGTGAGCTCTTGGACTGACAACCCAAACTATAAAGGGCTCCTTGCTATATTAAGATGTCCTAGGCACTGGTCTATGGCAACTCTAGGCTGTCTCTAGGAGGGTGAAAAAATCATCCACAACATCTTTCTGGCGCCGTTGCCGGGGAACGAATTCAAGAATATCTGTTTCCCTGGGTTCGACATCCTATATTCACTCTCTAATCAGGTGAGCACAGAGAGGTGAAGAGTTGTAGATTTCTCACCTTGGCGACTCCACTGGTTCTTATTTGATAAATTTTTGGAAGTTCTGGCTTCCCGGAGGCCCCATTTGAGGTCGGATACCTCACCACCGAAAACACCCGTGTCTGACCCAGTGAAAATAATTCATAGAAAGAGTTGGAAAGAGAAGAAGTCGGTTCGTTCCGAAAATTCTGAATATTCTGTTGAAGACCACCCGCCTTCTTCTTCTCAAGAAGTTAGAACAGAAAAACCCGAGTTTCACTCAGAAACTCCACGTAAAGGAAACGCCTGGATTGAAGGAGGATCTCACCCTACTTTCGAGGCTGAAGAAATTAAAGAAGTCACAGAAGTAGCTACTGTTAACCGTGAGTTATTCCCTTCTACACCTCAGGCTTCTGTGCAATATATTCCCATTGTTATTCATACCTCGCTTCCTCCTACTTCTCTCCCTTCATCTGTATCTCAAATTGTTGTGCAACCCCCACCTCCCCCAATGGCCAATGTTCCTGCTTTTCTGTTAAATAAATATGCTCTGCTGGCTCTACCCCCTGTTCTGCATGACATGCCACAAGATTACCTGAAGATCCTACCGAGGTTTAATGGTGAAAGTGACATTGATGCTCAGAAGCATCTTGAGACCTTCTGCTCTTTCGCGGAGAACTTAAATGTTGAACATCTGGATGTGGTTTTGAGGTTGTTTGTGCAGTCTTTAGAAGGCGAAGCCAGAAAATGGTTTAATACATTGGGGAATAATTCCGTGACTACCTGGGACCAAATGGAAACTGCTTTTCTCAGGAAGTGGGGGGAAAAGAAAGATTATGGAATGTGCCTTACTGAATTTAATACCATGAAGAAGAAACAGAATGAAGGAGTATCCGAGTTCATCAAGAGATTTAACAAGTTATACCTGAGCCTACCTCCCGAAATGAAGCCACATGAAGCTGCGGCCAAAGTTGTTTTCATAGCAGCTTTTTACTCCGATTTTGGTTTCTCGATGCGGGAAAGAATGCCTGTCACGTTGGACGATGCTCAAACAGATGCTCTAGAGTTGGAGGCAAATTTTGCCGCCACTGGTAAGTCAAAGGGAAAAGTTGAGCAAGATACTAGAAGGAGAGGTAAAGAAGAGGTTTCTACCTCCAATCAAGACAAAGACTCTGACAAAATGGATGAGATAAGCAAGATGATAAAGAAAATGGTCAAGCTAGAGCTGGAAGCTAAGAATGCGGCTCCCAGGAACTATTATAATGCTCCAAACAGAGGATATAATCCTCAGTACAGAAAGCCCCCGTTACAGATAATGCCAAGAGAACAACAAGACCAGGTACCCCATCCCTTGTACCTGGAGGGACCAGCAGATGACTCTGTTAGAGATGCAGCTTATAAACTTGAAGATTCAAATCTGGCCTTCTCTAATAATGATGATATGGAGTGACCCCTACAAGAAGAAGACGAAGAAGCAGAGATTGACCATTACTGCAAGCAATTTGCTGATTTCATGGAAGCACAATTCAACGTCAAATATGATCTTAGATCCTCAAGGAAGAGGACCCGAACTCAGGAGCAAGAGGAAGAGCAGCCTCAAGAGGAAACACCGGCTCAGAAGGAATCAGCAGCAAAGAGGTGTATAGAAAAAGGTAAGAATCTTCTGAATACCCCCTTGCAGTCTAATGATCAAGTTCCCTCCTCTTCTATGCCAGTTGGCCCCCCTAATGCTGAGCCAGTGTCAAAAGAAGTCAAGTCTTCAGTTGAAAATAGGGAGCCCAAAGAAGTAGCGTTAGAAAAGCCCACATCCGCTTTCAATTTGCAAAAAGAGCTTGAGAAGATTAAGATTCCTGTTCCTCTGACTGAATTGTTAAAACAACCCGCATATCAGTCTCAAGTTACCTCTTTCATTCTTCCTCCTGAACAACCCATCGCACCTGATAGTTTAAATCTGCAAGAAGAGAGACCAATGGTAGTCTTTGGCCCACATGTCGAGGAGATAGACCCCTCTACTCCCCCCTTTTACGTGTCCCTAGTCATCCATGATCTGCTGCTACACAACTGTATGTTAGATTCTGGGGCTTCCCATAATCTTATGCCTTTGTCGGTCATGGAGCAACTAGGGCTGCAAATTACAAGACCATATAAAGATTTATATTCATTTGATTCTAAAAGGGTTAAATGCTTGGGAATGATTAAAGATTTAGTGGTCAATCTGGCTCAAATCCCAGCAAAAAGTGTGGTCATGGACATCGTGGTTGCTGATATTCCAGCCCGCTTTGGCATGCTGTTGTCAAGGTCCTGGGGTACCAAGATTGGGGGGTCAATCAAATTGGATCTAACATATGCTACTGTCCCAGTCTTTGGAGGTCAAGAAAGGAGGTTATACAGGGAGACCAGATTTGTCAAAACGGTAACCAGGGCTGATTGCTCAGATAATTCCCCAATTTATAACAAAGAAGGGGACTTTTCATGTTTTATGTTGGAAGAAAATCAGGATTACGCACATGAGACCCTTTTTGGTCAGGTTCAGGCTGAGCAGCCTAGAGAAGAGCAGGAATCAAAAATATGGACTTTGCATTTTGATGGAACTAATTCAAGGGAGGGTAATGGAGCAGGAGTGTTGTTGATTTCCCCTGCAGGAAAATGGGTGCCACTGTCTTTTAAATTGGAATATGAGGCTACGAACAATGTGGCTGAGTATGAGGCGTTATTGCTGGGGCTGCAGACAGCTAGAAACATGGGCATCCACTGTCTAAAAGTGTTTGGAGACTCTGAGCTAGTCGTAAGGTAGATTAAAAAGGAATGTCAAACTAAGCACCCTCGGCTCAGAGCATATAGAAATGAAGTATGGGACATGATAGAAAACTTCTTTTCAGCATTCAACATACAGTTCATGCCCCGGGAGCAAAACAGAATAGCAGATTCTCTTGCGGTAGCTGCCAGTACTTTCCGTCCTCCTCAGAACCCACTCCTAAGATATGAGGTGGAGGTACGTTATAGACCATCCATTCCAGACAATATAAAGCATTGGCAGGTATTCGAAGATGATGAACAGATGAAAAGATTTATAGAGACTATGGGAGAATTCTCCAATATAGAGATTGATGATAATGGAGAAGAAGAAGATGAAAATATTGCTGAAAATAAATGGGAAGAAAGAATAGCAGGTAGCAAAGTGCTGCAGCTAAAGGGTAATGTCATACCCAGAGGGTTGGTACCACTAGAGAAGTTGTTCAATAAAGATGACGTACCCGTGCAGCCAAATAAAATAGTAGAAGATAATCAAGTAGAAGATTTGAATCTGGGTACTTCCACTGACCCCAAAATTGTTAAATTGTCCAAAAAAGTCCCAGAAGAATACAAAGAAAAGTATTTGAAGTTGTTTCAATCTTACAAAGATGTTTTTGCTTGGTCCTATGAGGACCTAAAAACTTTTGATGTAAATATTATACAACATAAAATTCCGTTGAAGGAAGACGCAAAGCCATACAAACAGAAGCTCAGGCAAATAAATCCTTTGCTTATTCCTTCTATTGAAAAAGAAATCAAGAAGCTGTTGAAAGCCAAGATAATCGTGCCACTAAGGTACTCGGAATGGATAGCGAATCTTGTTCCTGTTAGAAAGAAGAATGGAGAAATAAGGCTGTGTGTGGACTTCAGAAATTTGAATAGAGCATCTCTCAAAGATAATTACCCACTACCTAAAAAGGACCATATCCTGCAGAAAGTGGTGGGAGCATCCAGAATGTCAATGATGGATGGATTTTTAGGCTACAATTAGGTAGCTGTTTTCCCAGAAGACCAGAAGAAGACCGTGTTCACCACGCCATGGGGAACCTTTATGTATGCGAGGATGCCATTTGGATTGATTAATGCAGGTGCTACTTTTCAAAGGGAAATGGACATAGCCTTTATTGGAGAACAGGACAAGTTCTTGGTGGTATATCTTGATGATATCACGGTATTCTCAAAGAATGATGAGGAGCATATTGTGCATTTGAGAAGAACTTTCGAAAAATGCAGAAGGTACGACCTTTCTCTTAATCCCCAGAAATCTTTGTTTGCATTAGACGAAGGAAAACTCTTAGGACATATCGTGACTAAGGATGGTGTAAAAATTGATCCTAAGAGAGTTGAAGTGATAAACAACATTCCTTTGCCAAGAAATAAGAAAGAAGTACAGGTGTTTTTGGGGCGAATAAATTTTTTGAGAAGATTTATCCCTAACTATGCAGAGATAGTTAGGCACATTACCAATATGCTGAAAAAGGAAAATGAAGTAAAATGGTCTCAGGAGTCCAGAGATGCATTCACAAGGATAAAACAGGCATTTTCCGAAGCTCCTGTATTAGTAGGACCAGATTATAGTAAGCCATTTATGGTATTCTCATTTGCTTCACCTCATACCATTGCTGGAGTATTATTGCAAAAAAATGAAGAGGGATATGAACAGCCAATAGCATTCTTCAGTCAGGTGCTATACGATGCTGAATTGAAATATAATATACTGGAGAAGCAGGCATACGCCCTGGTAAAGTCCCTTAAAGCTTTTAGCGTTTACATTTTGCAATCTCATATTACTGCTTATGTTCCCACAGCAGCTGTAAAAGACATTCTAGTACAAGGGGATAGTGAAGGTAGGAGGGGAAGATGGATTGCAAAATTTCAGGAGTATGATCTGGATATAAAGCCTACCAAACTGATCAAAGGACAGGGACTTGCCAAGATGTTATCTAAATCAAATCATCAAGCTTTGGGGATTAACCTGTCTGTGATAGGAAATGAAGAATCAGAAAAAGAAGAAGAGCAACATGGACTAGAGAAGGCTACACAAAAGATACATGTGAAATATCTGACTAGTCCTTGGTATAAGCAAATAGTTGAATATCTGTTAACACTTAGCTGTCCTCCAGGATGTGACAAGGTGAAATACAGAGCTGTAAGGATGAAATCTCAGAAATACGCAATTGCCAATGGACAACTCTACTGGAGAGACCCTCTAGGCATATTACTTTTATGCCTTACCGAAAATGAAGTGCAAAATGTAATGATGGAATTTCATGAGGGGATATGCGGAGGACATTACAGCTGGAGGGAAACAACCCATAAAATCTTGAAGGCCGGTTTTTACTGGCCAAAATTGTATTCAGATACTTTTGCCTGGGTTAGATCGTGTGACAAATGCCAAAGGTTTGCGGAAAGACAGAAATTAGCGGCATTGCCCTTGATCCCAATTCATGTAAACGAACCATTTCAGAAATGGGGATTAGATTTTATAGGAGAGATACATCCCCCATCAAGTGGCCAGCATAAATGGATATTGATAGCCACAGACTATTTTACGAAATGGGTGGAAGCCATACCTACTAGAAATGCGACAGATGCTGTAATAATGAATTTTATAGAAGATAATATCATATCCAGGTTTGGCTGTCCTGCGAAAATTGTGGCCGACAATGCACAGGCCTTCAAGTCTGCCAGGTTCGTAAAATTCTGCCAAAGATATAACATCATCCTTACTCATTCTACAACATATTATCCACAGGGAAACGGTCTAGCAGAGTCATCCAACAAAACCCTGGTAAGAGCCCTAAAAAAGACAATATCTGAAAATCAGAAGAATTGGGATTCTAAATTAAAGTTTTCCCTATGGGCAAATAGCGTAACCAGCAAAAGAGCCACCGGAAAGTCACCTTACGAGCTGGTGTATGGGCGGGCTGCAGTGTTTCCTTTGCAATTAGCATTGCCAGTAGCACGTTTCATGCAAGAGAACCAAGAAGAACCAGATAACATGATCCGAAGAATTAATCAGCTGGTAGAATTGGAGGAGACAAGGAACCAGGTAGATCAGAGACTAATAGAATATCAAGAAAAAATGAAGAATGTCTTCGATCAGCACGCGAAAGATAGAAATTTTTAAGTTGGAGACCTGGTTCTTAGATGGGATGTTCGCAGAGCAGAAAAGGGAAAACATGCTAAATTTGATCCATTATGGTTTGGGCCATTCAAAATAGTGGAGCTGGGGAAAAACAACACCTTTACTTTAGAAAATCTACAAGGTGATTTGTTAGATGCGCCCGTGAATGGCCAGTTCCTCAAGCCTTATTTTCAATTCTGATCTCGGTTAGGAATGCCTGGTTGTATATACTGTATATAACTTGCTTTAGTTTTTATTTCTCCTTTTTATAAAGGAAAAGAACGCTGATAATTACTTGAATTTAAAGTGCAGAAGAATTCAAAATAAGATGAAATAATTGATGGTCTGCATGTTCTCGACATGTCCGAGGACGAACATGCCGTCCCCAGATGGAGCCGATCTTGTACATATTCGTCCCTGCCGTAGCCTAAAACCCCATGACCCTGCTTGACGCTACTATCTCCGCCCGAAAACCTGCATCGCAATAGTTCAAAATTCAAATTTAAACAATCGGGCCGATCCTTTAAGATTTTGGCTCCCTCCCGCTTCGGCCTCCATATAACCCAGGCCAGAGAACCACAATCCAAAGCAAAAAGGGGCCTACTGTTTTAACAATCGGACGCAATATTGGCCATCCGATCTAGCTCAAATCGACGGTGCGGCAATTAACATCTATGGTGGGTCCGCGCGCAGTCGATCGGCGGTTCTCATGTCTCCCTCACTTTATTTCCCTCCGATGCAAGCACAACCATCGATCTTGTTTCAAGATCGAACGGTCCTGGGTTGATCGCAGCCCTGTTTTCAATCGCGATCGGAATATAAAAGATGTGCCACTCCCGCTCTACCCACTCTGCTTTCCGATTCCGATTGCCGATTCGGGTCCCACCTCCTGTGGCCGTGTCATCATGTTTCACAAGTGTACGCTGCATTCTTCCTCCACCATTCGTGTGTCCTGATGACGTGTCATGGTTTATGAACCCTTAGCCCGTTCATTCATCGTCGCCCCTTTGTTTTCTGCCTCGTCACTCTCCGTCTCTTCATTGTGTTCATGTGTTCCCTGTCACCCTGCATCCTCTCAAATGTCTCGTCTAAAATGTATTACCGACTTCCTGGCCGCTGTTGTAACCACACTCCATATCGCCGAGTCGTTTTTCTCTAATGATTTGCGGGTTTTGCAGGTTTTCATTTGGCCTTGTTGGCACTTTAACTTTCCGCATCCATTGAAAAATCTAGAGCATAACAAAGGACAGATCATACTGGCAGCAATTAAAGGAAGGAGCCGAGGGTAGGTGGGAGAGATGACCACCATTAAAGAAGACAGGGATGTGAACTCTCAGAACTCTCCAGATGCGTCCGCCCTGCATTAAAGATCCAGGATTCAAATCCATAGCCGGAAGCCGAGAGTACAGTACTTAAATCCAGATTGTTCCAAATCTTTTACGGCAGCAGATTTTCTTTCAACCGCGGGCAACAAATTGTATATATTTTATTTCTCCCATCTTGTATATAAGGAGATTTTATCTCCCAGCATTTATTTCTTGAACAGGCTGTTCAGTACCATCATTTATAGCCAGTCACTCATAAGAGAAGGCGCGAATGTTTTCCGCCATGGGGTTTCAAACTGAGTCATTAATTGTGCCTCGTTTTCCTCCTCCTCGGGAAGTTTCTGTCTTCTCTATAAATACTCAAAAACAAGACATTGTAGGGGTTCCAGATTTCTGTCAGCGAACTGTGCAGCGAGAAGACTACTGTATTCATCTTGTAACATTTATGTATGAAGTTTCAGAGCCCGTAGGGTCTCAGTGAGGAGGGGTTATGACTGTATTGAGGATTCTGGTCTTTGGTATCTCACAGTATGTAACTTTTCTTATGTGTTAATATATCATCTCTTTTCATGCAAATTTTCTTCTTGTATCATGTTCTAGAATGCGAGTGGCTCACTAGTTTGCAGTAAGGATTCATCTTAAGTGGTGCCATTTCTGGAATTAGCCAAGCGCTTTAAATAGGCCTAGAAGTGATATGCTGTTCCATGTTCACTCTTTTCATAATTTCTGCTATATTAGTGGCTTAAGGATTCGTAAATTGGTGCGCCCTTCTGCCAGTAATATCTTCTTATGTTTCCTCACTGCCTGCACTTCTTAATATTTGATTTTTGTGATATATTATTTGAATCGGCCCTATTTACAGTAAGCGGTCTCTTAACTGTCTGATACTTTCATGTTGAAGTTTTACATGATGTCTTTACACTACTCCTATCCTTGTATCAGCCTCTGAGAGAGAAATTGGACCAATTCAATCTAATTTAATTTCCTTGTTTAGAACAAGAGATAGTAGGTGAGTCCCTTGGACTGACAACCCAAACTATAAAGGACTCCTTGTTATATTAAGATGTCCTAGGCACTGGTCTATGGAAACTCTAGGCTGTCTCTAGGAGGGTGACAAAATCATCCACAACATGCGGTATGCCCACAGGGCGGAGAAAATCATGTGGTGCCAATTTATTTTGTGGTTATTCACCATGCATTGTAACATTGTTTTGAGAACTTTGTTCACAACTTCTACTTGTTCGTTGGATTGGGGGTAGTATGGTGAAGCGAATTCATGTTTGAATCCGAGATGATGAGATAGCTCTTGGAAAATCTCGTTTTTAAAGTGTTTTCCATGGTAGGATACTAATTCTTTTGGTACATGAAACCCGACGATGACATGGTTGAACAAAAATCGTGCAGTGGTTTCTGCAGTGTTGTTCAATGTGGGCATGGCCTCTTCCCATTTGGTGAAATAGTCGACGAATACACTAATGTATTTGTGGTTGCCAGATGACGTGGGGTTACAACTCATGAATTCGGTTCCCCATTTGCAGAAGGGACCAACTATGATGACTGGGTGTAGGGGAGCGGGTGGCGCTCTTGTCTTGTGAGCGAAGCGTTGACATTGCTCGCAACTTTTGACTGCTAAGATCTAGTCGCGTAATAAGGTGGGCCAAAAATATCCTGCCCGTAGAAATTTTTGTGTGGCATCCATTCCGGAGAGGTGTCCACCACAAGCTCCACTGTGATAGTAACTAAGAGCTTGCTTAGATTGGTCGTGAGTGAGGCATCGACGTAAAATTGTGTCGATGCCCCGCCGATAAAGGATATCTCCCATGAGGAGGTATCGGGGGGCCTGGTGGCGTATGCGCCTGCGGTATTCATGAGTGAGATTTGGTTTGGATTCGTAGGAATAAGAGATTATCTCCATACCAAGGGTCGTCGGTTGTCATGAAAAACAGATGTTCGTCCGGTAGTGAATCGTTGACTGGTGATCCTTTGGTATGACTTGGGAGGTCAACGATGAACTCGGCTAAAATTAAAGCCTTCTTGCTTTTGGGGGAGCTAAAATTTAAGTCAAACTCTTGCAGTATAACTATACAAAAAACTTATTTATGGTTCATAAAATGACAGGTGAGCAGATATCTCATGGGGTTGATATCTGTGACAAATGTTGTAGTCCTTAAGATAATGTAGTGGCGAAGTTTTTGGACTACGTGGATTAATTCTAGGGAAGCCTTTTCTTTAGGCTCATATCTTAACACGAGGCCTGATAAGTTTTTAATAACATAATAAATTACATGTTCTTTACCATCGGGGCCCTCCTGGATTAATACCCCGGCCAAAGCGGTCTCAGATGCCAATAGATACAGGGCGTAATCTTTGTCGTAGTTAGGTGGACTAATAAATGGTGTTGAAGGTAATGTGTCATTTAGTGCCTCAAATGATTTTTGGGCTTGATCATCCCATTTTAATGGGATTTCCTGACAGAGGAGGTGTAGGAATCCTTGACCGCAAGTGGCATAGTCTGGGACGAAGCGTTTTAGAAAATTGGTCTTTCCCTACAAGATTTGGAGTTGCTTGAGGGTTCGAGGTGGTGGTCCCTCTTTGATAGTTTGGAACTTGAGGGGGTCCACTATAATACCTTTTTGGGACACAATAAAACCTAGAATTCATCCTGCGGTGATGCAGAAGACGCACTTGAGGGGATTCAAGCGTAGGTTGTATTGCCATCATCGCTAGAATACTAGTCATAGATCTTTGAGATGATCATATCGCTTCTTAGAATGGATTGTGAGGTCATCCAAGTAGGCGAGAATGAGGTGTGCCAAGTCATGAAATATAATTCATGGCCCGCTGGAAAGTGGCTCCAACATTTTTAAGACCGAATGGCATAACCTGATATGCGAACGTGCCCCATCGGGTGGTGAAGGCGGTCTTGTACCGGTCGGTGTGCTATATTTGGATTTAATTATACCCAGATAAAAAATACATAAAGGAGAGGGCCTTGCATCCCATGCAAGAATCGATAAATTGGTCAATGAATGGGGTAGGGTAATTGTCCTTTAGACATGCTTTGTTCAAATCGCGAAAATCGGTACAAACACGAATGGTGCCATATTTTTTCATGACAGGAATAGGGTTGGAAAGGGCCATGATGTGTAAGACATGGGGTAGATAAACTCGGCTTTGTGAAGCTTATCGATTTCTCATTTAATTTCTTCTACCATTGATGGGTGCAGTTGACATTCTTTCTAGCGTAATGGTGGTACGTAAGGCCAAATGTCAATGTGGTGCTCTACTATAATGGGACTAAGCCTTGGAATTTTTGAGTATTCCCATGCAAAGATATATCGATACGCTTGCAACAAATGGGTGTAAGAGGTTACTTCATCTGGAGAACATGCTGCCCCCAATGATATTTCTTCGACTTTCTCAGGATTTCAAGAGATAGTCACCTTGATGGTAGGAGAAATGTTTGACATGTTCCTTCTTCGAACACATAGAGTGCTAGAATGGGATTTTTAAACCGATTGACTTTCCCAGATGGAAGGAAATATTTTGATTAAATTTCATAAATATCTTGGGTTCCTGGATTTTTAGGGCCGAACGTTTTTTCAGGAAGAAAAAAACGAGTGGTGATGCATTGCATCCCACAGATAATCTGGCTCTATCATGGCCTCAAGAATATCCTCATCTGAGTGGAATAAGGTTCCTAAGGGGGATTGAGTTGATTAAGGCCATGAGGAGGTGGTACGGTCCTAATGGTTCTGGTCGACAAACATGAAAAAGATTCCATCATCGATGTGGTGGAACCAGACACAGTCGGCAGGGTGCAAATGGATTGGGTTTGCACAGTCGTTGGTACAACTACTCTCGTAGTTGCAGCTGAATCTACACATATGACTGATGAGCAGACAACACGAGTCATGGTTCCGATACATGATGATATGAATTTTATATGATGTATCATGTCGTCGACATTTGGTGGAGGAGGAATTTCCTCTGTGGCGGCTTGTGTGAGATCAAGTATAGGTTCCTCACGAGGCATACCAAGAGTACTTGCACTTTCCTCGATTTGGAAATTATGCTTGGTGTAGAGGCGCTTGAATGTTTCCATTAATGGGAATGCCTTTTTCTCATGGTTATGGCCAGTGCAAATGGTGCATGGTACCACGTTTCCTATTGAGTAGATGGTGTGAGAAGCAACACTACTCTTCGTCCCTGAAGTGGACGCTCGGAAAGGATTAGGCATAGGGGAAAGATTCTGCTTTTTCCATGTCTGAGTTTTTGGTTTTGGGAGGTCCAGCTCCTTTAGGGGTACTAGAATCAACGCTTATCTTGATTCTCTTAGCCTTGGGAGGTGCTCATAGTTCCTTGTATGGTGAAAATGTGAGCAGATCCTGCAATAGCACGGTGTGATCTTCTCTTGATTGGAGAGATGCTTCTACAAAATAGGGGAGACCATGTGAAAGCTAATCATGAGGTGCTTCAGTTCTTTACAATGATTGACCTAGTGGTTGATTTTGTCACATAGCCTGCATGCCACCCTAGATTAGACATGAGTCCTATTAGGTTGGTGCATCATTTTGACTCACCCAATGTTTTGGTATTGTTACGGGTAAGCTGCCTGGGGGTATTCTGCCTTACATTAGGTTCTATAAAATCAAGACTGACCATATCCTGACTGTGCTTTTCTAATGAACGTATGATGTTGATTAGCGGGCGCACTCGAGACATATAAGTACAGTGATGAGCATGACAGTTCCCCTGACATACTAGACAAGAATGTCTTTCTTGGGTATTCCCTTTCATCAGAGCTGGCGAGGTGATTAGATACCATCTGCGTAGTGATTCTAGATATGGGAATTTTGCGACCAAATGGTTGCGTGCATTGCATAACGCACTAGTTGGTCTCCTCCGTGGAGGGCGGTTGGGGGTAACTATGTGACCCCAGCTGGCCGCTTTTCCGTTCGACCATCAGATTGAGGATGATAAGATGAGCTATGAGCTAATTGAGTAGCCAAACAAGAAAATAACTCCGTCCAAAAATTTCCAGTAAAAATGGGATCTCTGTCGCTCACAATAACCCTTGGGTTTCCATGTAGCTTTTGAATTGTGTCCATAAATGTAGTAGCAACTGTACTTGCTTTAAATGGATGAGATAATGCACACAAGTGTGCATAATTGGTAAGTCTATCAACTACCACCATGATGACACTCTTTCCTTCAGACTTAGGTAAACCTGTAATAAAATCCATTTAAATATCCTCCCAACATTGAATTGGAATGGATAAAGGTTGTAGAAGTCTCGGGGTCTTAATTGTCTCAACTTTATTCTGCTGGCAAACCAAACATTCCGCCATAAAATTTTGAATATCAGATTTAAGGCCATCCAAAAAAAATTATTTCTTCACCTTGTGGTAAGTTTTTAAAAATCCTGAGTGTCCTCCTAAAGGAGAAGTGTGCAATTCCAAAAGAATCTTTTGTTTTAGTTGGGAATTCTTAAAAATATATAAGCGATATTTGTACCATAAAGAATCATTTTTCCAACTAAATGTATCAGATGTACCAGGATCTTGCTGAAACTTTTGAATGAGTGTCCATACTTCTTTGTCCTTCTTCCATTCATATCTTGCTTCAGTTATCCAATCTGGTTGGATAATAGAAATGGCACAAAGCAATGCTTCCACCTCTTCATTCTTTCTTGAGAGTGAATCTGCAACAAAATTAAGCTTCCCTTTTTTGTAGATTATTTCAAAGTCATAACCCAACATCTTTGTGACCCATTTTTGCTACTCTTCTGAAGATAGTCTTTGTTCCAAAAATTTTTTAAGACTATCATGATCAGTTTTTACCTTGAAGTGTCTTCCCATTAGGGAGTTCGCCATTTCTTTAGTGCATGCAATATTACTAACATTTCCTTATCATAAATAGGTTTCTGTAAATACTTTCCTTTGATTGGACGGCTTTCAAAAGCAATGGGTCTTCCTTCCTGCATTAAAGCAACACCAATTCCATTTCCTGAGGCATCACATTCCACAATAAAGGTTTTTGTGAAGTCTGGCGTAGCTAAGATCGGTGCTAGGCACATTGCCTCTTTAAGATGTTCAAAGGCCTTAGTTGCTTCAGGAGTCCATGAAAATGCATCTTTCTTAAATAATGTTGTTATAGGTGCCGCTATTTGTTGGAGTCCCATAATTTGGCAGATTGGTAAACCAAATGACAGGGAAACATCAGACCAATATTTGGAGTCCTAGGACCTAACCTTCCTGGACTCAGAGAGGGCTATCTCTATTATGTAAAGGATGTGAACTTGTTCGCTTTGTATGTTTGATTTTAGGCTAGCTGTTAAGTATATTTTGGTTTGTTTTGGGTTTTTAAGGTAAATTGATATAAA